>QRFJ01000162.1:1145240-1190470 GCA_006176705.1 Cocos nucifera | reverse complement strand
CTCTCCCGAGCTTCAATCTCAATTAGAGATAAGATCTCTTCCGAGCAATCGAGTCAATCTCGGCTAGAGATAAGATCTCTTCCGAGCGATCGGACCAATCTCGACTGTAGGAGATAAGATCTCCCCCGAGCCAACCTCGACTACAGGAGATAAGATCTTCTCCGAGCTTCAACCTCGGCTGCTGGAGATGATATCTCCCTCGAGCTTTACCTTCAACCTCGACTGCTGGAGATGATATCTCCCCCGAGGAGCTCAACCTTCGACCTCGGCTGTAGGAGACGAGATCTCTTTCAACCTCGACTGGAGATGAAATCTTTCATGAGCTTCAACCTGAACTGGTGTAGAGCCCTGAAGAGGACTTCGACAGTCGTCTTTTCTACACTCCCTTCCTTCGAGTTTCGAACTCGGGAGTGGGAGAAACTATTATTAAGGATAAACCCCACTCTCACCAAAGTCCAGTCTGATGCTCAGCTAAGTGCAATCGATAGTCACAGAAGAGCTTCAGTAGATGAGCCTTAGCCGAACTCCTTTAGCCGATCGAACTTCTTAGTGGTCGAGCCCCTTTCAAACTCCCTAGTGGTCGAGTTTTAGCCGAATTTTTTTAACCGATCGAACTCCTCAGCGACCGAGCTTCAGTCAGACTCGTACGAAAGTCGAACTTCTTTTGAACTTCTCTTTCAGTTAAACTCCTACAGGAGTCGAACTCTCTCCGAACTTCTCAGTGGTTGAGCTCCGATCAAACTTCTCAGCAATCGAGCCTCGACCGAACTCCTCAGCGATCGAGCCCCAGCCGAACTCCTATAGGAGCCGAACTCCCTTCGAACTCCTCAGCGATCGAGTCCCAACCGAACTCCTCAGCGATCGAGCCCTAGCCGAACTTCTTTCAGATCGCTCCTGCAATTGAATTCCTCCAGGAGCCTCCAGAAGTCGAACTCCTTTTGGATCTCTCCTGCAGTCGGACTCCTTCGAAAATCAGACTTCTTTCGGATTGCTCCTACAGCCGGATGCCTACAGGAGTCGATCTCATTTTGGATTACTCTTACAGATGGGCTCTGAATGCATGCTTCTGCCAGACGACATGGCCGCCACTACCAGTCTAGCGACATCGTTCTCTCCGTAACAAGTTCCATGCGGCCCACGATCGGATGACATGGTTGCCACTACCAATCTAACAACACCACTCTCTTCGTAACAAGCTCCATGCGACCCACGACCAGATGATATGACTGTCACTACCAGTCTGACGACATCTCTCTCTCCGTACCAAATCCCATGCGGCCTCGAGCGGTTCGCTACCAGATGGTATGATCGTCACCATCATTCAAGCTTCTCTATAAAAGGGATCCTCCAGATATGTTCTCTCTAAACTCTCCTCTCCCCTCTAAAGCTCAAAGCTCACTTCTCTTTCCTAAGAACTCCATTTCAATTGGTCAGAAGAGCTGACTTGATTGTCGAAGGGTCTTGTCGGAGCCACCACCGTCGACTCTGGACGAGACTTTATTTTGCAGATCATCGACGGTGACCTCATCCTCCTCCACTCCAGCTCGATCCGACGTCAACCAAATTCTGCACCAATAGAATTGACGCTAGAAAGAGAGCCTTCTGCCTCTGAGGTTCTCCTATTCTTGAAGGAGTGCTCAGCGATGACCTTTCTCTTTTCTCTCCAGAGATCTCCCTTCTTCCTCTCTAGAGTTTTTTTTCGAGAGAAAATGCCTTTCAGGAGAGCTTCAACTCGACGATCGACGGCCTCCGTGGTCCGATCCCATCCAAACCCATCTACTCCCACTTCAGCCTTGACAACTTAGGTTCCATCTGTAGCCATGATAGATGCAGAACAGTTCAACCTGCTTGTCCAGCAAGTTCGTAATCTCACGGAGGTGGTGCAGGCTATGCATCGATAGGCCCCAGCACCAATTCGACCAGTGCAGGATTTTTTGGAGCCCTATGGTCCAGTCCGAAAATGACCGACTTAAGTTATCCGATCTCTGATCCCCAGAAAGGGAAAGCAGAGGATGGAGGGCCTTTGCTCGGACCACGACTCGATCCAGGTGGAAGCTTCGCACCCATTCCATCAGAAAATCATGAAGATCAAAGACCATGAAGATCTCTTGGATCAAAGGCTCTTGAAATGAGCCGACGAATCGAAGAGCTCCGTCACACTCTCTCCTCACACGGGTCATGCCCTTTGGACTCAAAAATGTAGGAGTAACATACCAGCATCTGATCAATAAGATCTTCAAGGAGTAGATGGACCACAACATGGAGGTATACGTGAATGACATGCTCATCAAAAGTCGAGCTTCTACAAACCACCTCGCCGATCTTGAAGAGACCTTCGGCGCATTTAGGAAGCACAAGATGAAACTGAATCCGACCAAGTACGCCTTTGGCATGACCTCCAAAATATTTTTGGGGTTCATGGTGTTGAGATGCGGGATTGAAGTAAACCCCAAGAAAATTCAAGCCATTCAGGAGATGACTGCTCCAAAAATGATCAAAGAAGTTCAGCGTCTGATCGGAAAGATGGCATCCCTAAATTACTTCATCTCAAGGTCGCCGAACGATATGTGCCCTTCTTTCGAATTCTCAGGCAACCAAAGAATTTCTGCTAGACGGCGAAGTGCCAACGGACGTTCAAGGAGCTTAAAAACTATCTCGGCTCACCCCCACTATCGGCAAAGCCTGAATCCAGAGAAAAATTATTCCTGTACCTAGCTGTCTCTCCGGTGGCTCTGGCGGCAGTCCTGGTCAAGGAAGAAGTGAAGATGCAGTGACCAGTCTACTACGTAAGCTGGATCCTGAGGGATGCGGAGACCAGGTACTCTAGGCTAGAAAAATTAACTTACTCTCTTCTAATTGCTGCCAAAAGACTCCGACCTTATTTTCAGAAGCACACCATAATGGTCCTCACGGACCAACCAATAAAAGCAGTCCTTCACCGAATGGATGCTTCTAAGAGAATCACAAAATGGACAATCGAGCTCATAGAGTTTGACATCAACTATCGACTCCGGCCATCGATCAAGATTCAGATATTGGCAGATTTTGTGCTAGAATGCACCATTCTAGTTGAAGCCGAGCTTGAACAGAACGAGACCGGCGCCCTGTTATCGCGACCGAGCCTCTCCGAGGAAAGTGCCGATCTTTTCGAAGGCTTTTGGGCTCTACACGTGGATGGTTCGTCTAACTCTACTGGAACTGATGCGGGGTTGGTCTTGGTCAGCCCCGAGGGAGTCGTCGTCGAATACGCACTACGTTTCGAATTTCCTGCGACCAACAATGGGACCGAATATGAAGCGCTGATCGTCGAATTAAAAATAGCATTTTTTTGATCCTTAAAACTGGCTACCCTTATAGGAAGTAGATTGTTTTAGTGAGGTAGCCATGATGCTCAGGACAGTCCTGGTTGACTGCTAGTTTTGAAGCTACCTCGTAATACATCTGCTATTCCCATTCACAAGAAGATAACTGGTGGATGTGCATAGAGTTAAGCCTTTCAAGCAATCCTTGTAGACTGTTTGGGCTCTGAAAAGTAGTAATCAATTTTGTCCCCTGATCATCTTATTGACTCTACCAAGAACGTGACCTGTTCTCGGGCTCTTAAGTACTGCAGAGAACTCAAGATACAGGTTCAACTTTTGAAGGCTCCAAACATCAAAAGGCATGGGTAGTATTTTCTTCAAATCGTTTGGTAGGCTTTTGGGCCTCGGACACAATTGATGCAGTGATTTGAACCATGCTATATATACACCTCACATATTGTTAGGTCTGAACACTTTCGCTCATGTTTCCTGCCTTTTCTTTATATTTTGGAGCATAGGTTACTTCATGCTTCAACTGCTAAATTGTCTAGATAGAAGTTCTTCAATTGGGCTGCTCTTATTAGCCCAATCATGCAATTGATCACGAGATTGGGTCCCTTTTTTTCAAAATTATTAAGAGGTTTTGAGACTTCATTTTACCATCGATTTTTTCTGCACGGTTTTAGTCTTGCGAGTCTTCACGGCCATTGGCCCAGTTAAGGAATCTCTATCTTTGTATTTATTTTCGTCATGATCGCACTTAATTTCAACCATCGGAGAGGAACGAGCAAAGGATTGCATATTTGCGCTCAAAACCAATAAGAATTCATTCGTGTCATCTAAGAAGCTGGCACACAGTATCCCCAAACTCAAATACAGAACAAGCGTAAGGAGAAAGAATACAGGATCACACACAAACTACGCTATCAATTGGACGGACAACTTAGAGGCTGAAAAGCGAGACACATGCAGAAAGGAAGAGGAAGGAGATCAAAAGAGAGCGGCTTGATTTGTTGGAACTTCCATGGGAGGATTCGCCGGTCGCTGATGGGACAGTCTTCGAACCACTTTCTGTATCAATCAAGAAAACAAAGTTTTTTAATACGCAGAAAACCACCATAAAATATTAGACTTGCCCAAAGAATTACTGTACCTGAAGGACCGCTTGGAACTGATGATGGTGTGGATGGGGTGGCAGGAGTGCTGCTTGGAACCGATGGCGTCGATGGGGTCTCTGGAGAAGGGTTTGCCGGGGTTGATGGGGTGGATGGAGTTGCGGGAGTGCTCGGTGATTTAGGTGGTGAAGCTGCCGGTCCACCGGCCACAGCTGCCACAAGCCCACAACGAATCAATACCTCAGCCAATGTTTCTAAATATATATTACACTCAAAGTCTACCATTGAATTTTGGAGAAGAGCCTACCGTTGCATTGGCTAACAGGTGGTGTTTGGACCTTGCAGGCCCCAGGGAGGGCCAGGGCCACGGTCTGATTGATGGTGATGCCGAGCGACGATGCACCACCGTTGAGCAGCGTGCAGAGGCACCGAGGCTGGGACTGCACCACGCTGGCTAGCTGCGAGCAGCACGAAGAAGATGGGGTTGAAGAGTTACCGGTGATGTAGTTCAGGCAAGGTGCAAGGCTCAGGATCACCGTGGTGCACCCTGATTGGGCCGAGACATGGGCCAATAGCATCGACGCAAGGGCCAGGGCCAGGCCAATCTCCATCACTCTTCCAGCCATTTCGGGTTCGAGGGGTGGAGTTGGTGATCGCCGGGATTGTGTTGGGCGTGTTGGTCATGTGGTGGGGAAGGAGAGGGAGGTGGGGGGTTTTATAAGGAGGTTTCAGAAGAACGGAGAAGGTGCTCTCGGGCTTTAGATTGGTTGGCCTAACTCGACCTGCTCGACCTGCTAACGGCTCCGTGTGGGAACCACCTGGTGCTCGGGATGAAGACCTGGAAGTTATTCGAATGAGGAAATGGCGGATGTCGGGTTGAAATGTAGCATCCAGCTGGTGTTAAGATTAGTCGAGGAATATCGTAGAGGTAGGCGATGCAAAATAAGTATATTTTTTGAGGGTTGGCCACCATTTCGCTCCTACCACCAAATGCATGCTTGGGCCAGCCTGGCCCTTTTATTTTAGGATCAGAACTAGACTTCAAAGTTGACTTTCGAGTTTCTTGCAACAACCCAACTCTATCCCCCTCCTCTTTTTTTGACAGGTAGTCACCCAAAAGTTTTCTTTTGTTCCTTTTCTTTTTTTTTTTGGGTATAATGAAAGAGAAGCTAGAATGCCACCCGAATTTTATCAAGGAGTTGAACGTAAAAGAGAATGTACGGGTAGAGATTGCCTCTTAACAACAGATGGTTATAGAAGTTTACAATACAAAGGGAACCAATTCAGATGAATCTATGAGAGGAAAGGAAGTGCAACATCATCGACCAAGCAAGAGTTTATTGCAAGCCCTTCCTATGTCAGAATCCCCACACCACACACTATAGAATGATTACCTACAGGATCAGGGATCATATTCCCCCAATTAAGATAAGCCTCACCCTCTGCATCATTTTTTTTTTTTTTTTTTTTTGAATGAAAGGGAAGCAAAAAGTCTGCCACCCAGCTTTTATTGCTAAAAATATTTACACCGGAAAGAGTGGAGTAAAATAACGTATGAAGAGTAAAACAAAGTACTAAAAAAGAAAATATATAATCTATACTGTGACAAGAGCAACAATTGATCAACACAAAAATTTGAAAGAAGAGGATGAAATAGAGATCACTCATAGTAATAACATTAATCGGTACTCTTCAGCTAACACTCGCAATTATGGGAGGGATAGCAATCTTTTCAAAAAATTCCGAAAGGTTTCGTGCTTTGCCAAATTAGCCTTGTTCACCCCCTACATCATTCAACTCAATTCAGTTAAGCCTTAGTTCCAAAATACTTGGGGCCAGCTACATAAATCCTTCATCTCAGTTCGGGTCACTCTATGCATTATCCCACTATCTTAAATTGTTCTTAATCAAGTCTGCACTTAACTGATTAGCATTATCTCACTGCAATTGCTAATTATGAGCAGGTTTTCTGGTATATTGATAGATACTTCATGCTTTCCTGTCCCTATGATGCGTTGTTGTCGCGGTATCCAAGCAGTTGTCTCGTGGATATACATCGAGTCGAGCCTTTCTGTCCTGACTACAAACCTTCTCCTGTGCTCTGTCTCCATGGATATTCGGTAAAATATGGATCACTTCAGAGTACATGTTAACTATTTGAAGGCTCCAAACGTCGAAGACCAGCAGTATTTTGCTCAATGTTCTTCTAATAAGAGCTTGAATCGTTTGGTAGATCGTTGAACCTCAGATACAATTGAAGCGATGATCTTAACCATCTTAGAACCCCCAGCATAATTGATGGTTAATTGCGGACTGTCTTTGATTCACTTTCTTACCTTCCCTATTCCAAACATGGCTTGCTACATGATTAAACTGCCAATACGTTCTGCTTCGAGGGTTTATATATATATATATATATATATATATATATATATATATATATAATTAATTAATTAATTTAAATTTAAAAAAAAAATAATATAGAAGGGAGGCGTGAGAAAGTAGCCACCTGGCCTTTATTAGGATGTGTAAAAAAAATACAAATAAGAAGGTGATCGGGTCACCGGTTACATGGGCAGAGGAGGAAGAAAACAGAAGCATCGATCAGAGAGATGGAAGCGTTACAAACATTCCAAACCATTTGAGGTACAGACTCAACAATCACCATAGTTCTCTGAGGTGCAGCTCCAGCTCCTTAGATGCCACAACCAGTTTAGAGCTCAGAATTATAAGCAGCAAGAAACCAGACGAACTCAATCAGATTTCGAACATCAGAAAGCCCAAACGCAGGGACATGGAACATCTGAATCTGGTCGCCCTCCATTTAAGGAACAGAAGAAAAATTGGACCAATAGAACCGTCGGCACACTTTTTCTTTTTGATGTAAACAGGGGGTAACAAAGCTACCCCCATTTTATTAAAATATAAAATCAGAATTTACAGAAATTGTTCAATAGAGCAAAAAGAACTCTGATTAGAGCCCGACACAAACGTCCAGCAATTTTTAGTTTCCGGAAATTTTCAGCAGTGTAGATTAAGATCAATAGTGTGCATCTCCAATTGTATGATCCATCATTGGTTTTGAGTTGTTAAATCTCTTATTAAAAGGTTTTAGTTTTTAGTAAGCACTAAAATGGGTGCTGAAAATAGACATTTGCATAATTTTCAATTTATATAAAGCTCAGTTTGGTTGTGATTTTATTAAAATACTTTGAAAAAGCAGTATTGTCAAAGGTGCTCCCAGGTGCTCAGCTGAGGTGAGGAAGTTCCTGAGCGCCTCAAACGATGCCTAGGTGAGTGCCTGAGACGGAGCATGAGGCTTTGAGATAAGTGCCTTTCGAAGCACTATTCTTCCTCTCTTATTTGCCTACTCTTCCAAGGACTTGTTCTTTGATGGATAAATATCATAAAAAAATTGATCTATTTTTTCATTGATCAACTTATTCATGTTCTCACATTTTTCAAAATGAAAAAGTTATTTTTTCCGAGATAGCATTTACCTATGAAATGAGGGAAAGTTTTACCCACCTAGGGAATGGCAAAATCATTTTCTTATGAGTCAATAAAATAGATATTTAATTTTATACCTAAAATACTCCATTTTTATTTTCAATATCATCATCATTTAATGCTCAATAACCCATTCATTTTGTTGAAATCTAAAAAAGCATAAAGAAATATTATTGAAAATATGAATAAATTTTAACAACTTACTCAGAAAAGTAGTAGTGTAAAAAAATATGAGTAACAAATTTCGAAGTAACTTGCCCATCTATAAAAGAATATCGATAAATTATTTTTCTATCTAAATATTATCTGTCTGCAAAAGAACGGCCCAGAGGTTTATTATCTTTGAGGGTCATTTTTGTCTATACGAGTCCTTATGAATAAAGGGCTACTCTACCATTTTTAATGATTTTCCCTTTTGGGCTATGTTCTATTTAGGAACATTAAACACATGTTTGAATTTTGAAGCTACTAAATGTGCTGACCTAGACTTACGCTTAGAGAACATGATATTTGGATATGATGTTTCTAAAGATGTGAAACATGTTATGTAACGTGCATGACGATTATGATTTTTGATATTAAAACTTGAATAATTATTGTATTTTTTGAGATACATATGGTATCTATTCCTAATACAATTTTTGAATCCATTTTTAAATCAGCGCCTTGCTTTCTTTTTGGTGCCATAAGGGCACCTACTGATTTTGAAAATCTTGGACAAAAGTTGAAAATAGATATGGGTGTCCGGACTAATTCTTGAATTTTCCATTTGATTTTATCTTGGAACCATCAGCACACTTGACCATCCGAAAAAGAAGATTTCCATCCTCCGTCATCAGCACCTCTAACAGAAAAACCTGTCAAAAAGCGGCCAGCCATTTGGTCCAGGATGAGGTTAGAATTGCCGCCCTGTTAGCAGAGCAGAGCAGGTAGATTTTTTGACCCTTGCCCAGATTCCACCAAAAACAAGCAATGAATTGGAGTCACCAAGGCAAGACCAGTCATTAAAAGCAATGAACTGAGAGTTTTGTGCTCATGATGCCCTACCTAACAGCTGCCAGTCCAGATAGGCTAATAAGGACGGGCTTGGCTGTAGTTAACTGCAAGAATTATTGGGAAATGGTTATGGTTGTTCATCTAGTCTTCACTTTACTGTAGATGTCTCGTTTGCATTTTGAGTTCTGATCTTATCTAATTGCAAGTCTGCATGGCCCATGGGTTAGTTAGTTAAGAAATCTCTACCCTTGAGTTTATTTTAAAATTTTTTTTCCCCCTCAAGTATCAGAGAGGATTGCACCGCTCAACCACAAAGAAATGAACATCAGCAAGATCAAAATCAAAAAGCAAAGCATGCATTCAAAAGATCCGACGAGCTTGTACAAAGTATCCCGAATTTGTATACAGAATAAACATCAAGACAGAAACAGAAGAGCACACGCAAGGGTGTGACAGAATCTGATAACAGGTAAAACGCCATGCAGTAGACCTAGCTAGAAGCTGGTGAGTGAGACACATGCAGCAAGGAAGAGGATGGAGATCATCACAGAACGGCCAGACTTGTAGGAACTCCCATCCGAGGATGCACCAGCAGTGGAGGGGACGGTCTTGGAACCACTTTCTGCATCATCGATCAAGAAGACAAGTTTGTTAGCAGCAGAAAGTGATCATATCCCCTCTTTGATGGGGTGTTTATTTCATCAACCCTGCATAGTTTTGGGCTGTCTTCTTATTCCTCGTTTAGACGTGGAGAAATTAAACTACGTTTGTTTATTTCTTTTAAGGTCACTCAAATAACTGGGATCACTGTTGCATTGCTGCACCTGAAGGACTTGATGGGGTGGTTGGAGCACCGCTCGGAACCGACGGTGTCGATGGGGTCTCTGGAGAAGGGTTTGCTGGGGTCGACGGTGTGGATGGAGTCGCAGGAGTCGTAGGTGCTTTAGGAGATTCCGCTGGTGCGGCTGCCGGGCCACTGCCCACGGCTGCCAAAGCCCACAACCATCAGTGCTTTAGCCAACGTCTCTAAATTACAAAAGGTAAAGTGAAGGGAGTTTCACGGATATGCCTACCGTTGCATTGGCTAACAGGTGGTGTTTGGACCTTGCAGGCCCCAGGGAGGGCTAAGGCCCGGGTTTGATTTATGGTGATTCCGAGCGACGATGCGCCGCCATTGAGGACCGTGCAGAGGCACCGAGGCTGCGACTGCACGATGCTGGCTAGCTGGGAGCAGCATGAGGGGGATGGGGTCGAAGAATTGCCGGTGATATAGTTCAGGCAAGGTGCAAGGCTCACGATCACCGTCGTGCAGCCTGATTGGGCCGAGGCATGGGCTAGGAGCATCGACATGAGAGCTAGGGCTAGGCCAATTTTGTTGGCTGTTGGAGCCATTTAAGTTGTTGAGAGGTACTGGTGGTGGTGGTGGTGGGTGATCGCTGGCGATGTCTGGAAGGTGAGAGCAAGGTGGTGGGAGTGTATTGGGCCTGTTGGTGTGGTGGTGGAGGAGAGGGAGATGCTGGGGTTTTATAGGGAGGTCTCATAACGAGGGAGATAGTGCAATTGGGTTTTAAATTTGGTAACCTAACCGGCCCTACTAACGGTTCTTTGTGGGACCATCCAATAATCTGCAAGAAGACCTGGGAGATATTCAAATAAAGTAGCTGAAATATAAACGTTCAGCTAATGAAAATGAACAAATACTTTTGAGGGTTGGCCACCACCTGACTACTGTTTCTGCTACCACATGAACTCATGGGCCAGGGTAAACCATTTTTAGGACCTTTTTCAAAGTTGTGCTTTAGCCAAACTTGTGCTACCCCAGAGTTAGCCACGTAGGCTAGCATATACTATATTGGCTAGGGGACCCAAAAAAAAGAGGAAAAGGTTTTAGATGTCCACGTGGTTCTCTGTTAACGAATCTACATGGCCCATTGGCCGTGTTAAAGAATCTCTACATTTACTTTGGGTTTTCCAATTGGGTGGCCTAACTCGTCCTGCTAAAGGCTCCTTGCGGACCATCCAATCGTCTGAAAGGAGACCCGGAAGTTATTCAAAAGGAGGAAATGGCGATTGTCATGTTGAATTGCACCAACTACTTCGGTATCAGATGTCAAGATTAGTTATGGCACATCAAAGAGGTAGGTAATGCAAATAAACAAATATTTTTGCGGGTTGGCCATCGTCTCACCAAAGTCATGGATGGGCCTGGAGTGATAGCTCTTTTTATTTGAGGACCTAACGGAGACTTCGAAGTTGATTGCTAGATGATAGTTGAAAAGGTACTCTAGAATCTATCTTGATCTTTTCTATTGATCATGCAATGGTGGTTATGATTAATGGAGCATGTTATATTAGCACTAACACCCCCGGATCTTTGGAAAATGGTGCTCTCCATCATGTGATTTTATTGATGGATGGTGGTGTTTTTAGATTATTTTATTACGCACAAAGATATGTGATATCTTACTTAGTTAATAAAGAGCTCGTATGTATATTTTTTTTAATATTTTATTTTCTGATTCCTATGGTTTTATTGCAGATTGATTTAATGATTCTAACTACCAAACTGAGGGGAGGAAGAGGGGCTCGAATTAAGCTACCTGATTCAATAATGGAGAACAAGCCAACATGCCATCATTTGAATCTAACCACCATGAACATGGGAAGTCCAATTTTTAATGCTGCATAAGAGCAATCCATCAACAAATTTCTCAAACCTAGATGGGAGTCAATTTCAGCCCGTTGTTAGTTAATGTAATACAAAACATGGCCACACATTATTGCCTTCCAATGCTACAAGATTTGCCCAAAGGAACCCATAAGATCTCATGGTTAGGTTTTTCTTCAGATTGGTTTCAAAACCCGTGTCACACATGGTGTGGTTTCTGTGGCACAATGTGCAGTTCAAGCTGTGTCGGACAATCATGTTAGCAAATGAACATCTGTCCCCCTCTTGAAGGGTGGCCGAGGCGGCAAGTCCTCTGCCATCCAAGTTGTTGAAAATTTTAACCATGTAACAAATTTTGACAGGCTCATAAATGTTGAACGTAGGCCTTTGTTGCCTGTTGGAGTTTTCTACTAGTGCTATCGATGATTTTAATGATCTGTCTTCTAACTACTATAAATTGATCTAATAGAGGAAGATGGTAAAATCTTATTGGTTGTATAACTCTTATTGATGTTAAATTTAGTAAAGAAGTTATTTTAAATTAAAAATGAACCCGATTTAGGTTCTTCTCAACCAACCATCTCGAAAGCTTTTCTTCTTTCAAAAAACAAAGCAAAAAAAAAAAAATAGAAGACAAAGCCACCTAATTTATTCACAATTACCTAATTTTTTAAGTATAATCACAATCTATATCTCAATCAATCAACTTTTTTCGTGTTAACCTTTTTGAAAATTTGATTTTATTTAATTTTCTACGTGTCGACTAGTAGTATCCATCCAAATAATATCATTAGAATGATCTGCAAGAAATGACATCATCCAATTCACTACACTATTTGATTTATGATAGATATGTGCACTACAGAATGAAACACATTATCTGGCTAATCTCCATATGTCTGTCGGTAGGAGATGACCAATGTTATTGCTAGATTTTCTCAATATACATTCAATTATAGTTGAAAAATCATCTTCTAGGAGAATATGCGTGGAATCTAAAATTAGTTTTGCAAATCTCAGACCCTCCTCTACCCCTCGCAACTTAATATATATCAGATACAAAAATATCGGATAATTGATCTCCACCAGTAGCTAAATTTTTGAACTAAGATCCTTGGTTACGAAATTAGCACCACTTTTGACTCCACTATCTACCACGTTATTATCAAAACTAGCCTTAAGGAAGCTCGGGTTAGGGAACTCCCAAACAACGAATACCACCCAAGTTATAGGATAAGCCTAACAGAAGTCCTAGGTATCCCTTGTCATTAAGGTTTTCATATTAGGAGAATGGTCCATAAACTCATTTGACCATATAAGTAAAATAAATCTTAGCGGCAGCCATATTCTCAAATATATCCTACTATTTCTAACAAGTCAAATGATAAGCCTTGATGCAGATCCTTTTTCCTGGGAATTTATCTCTATTACACTTAAAAAATCCAAGAAATACCTCTATAGGATACTGATTCATGAACAACATAGCAGGGACATCAGATACAGTCCACACCTGCCAAGCCTTTGGGCACTGGAAAAGAACATGAGAGATGGTCTCCTCCACATCTAAACAAATAACAGTGAGGGAGTTTGTAACCCTCTTCTAACAAGCATTCCTCGGCGGGGGATCCAATCCCATACGATCTACCATAAAAAAGGGTCACTCTTGGGCGCACATTAACCTTCTAATCCAGGCACGATCCTTCATATCCTTGGATTTGATTTTGGAGCTACAGCTAGTTTTCCAAACCATCGTATCAAGTGCATTAAAAAAAGAAAGAGGAATGGTCAAAATTTGCTCGCCTAAATATTCTAATAAATGTTTAATGAGAGAGGAGACATAAGTTGAAGAGTTCACGGATCATCAAGTTCTCCAAGGCATCCCAATTCACCATCATAGGGCGGTAAGCAACTGGAATTTCTGAAATCATGCATCATTCAACACCACATAGAATATAGTTACATGGTTCTTTCTAAAAAGTGAAATGTTCCGAGAGCGAAACTGAGACGACTCTCATACCTGGCTCTCATGGTCGCACTCCACAAATTACCCGGCTCAAGAGCAAATCTGGCTACATGCTTGGTCTGGTTATAGCAAGGGCAAGCCACCCTCCAGAATGAGGGGACAAAGGACTGTATAACCCAAATGCATCCCATATAATTAGTCTCTGGAATCCCGTAAGAAATTTTTTCAACGACCGTTCTATCTTTAGGCCAAAGGTTTTCGGCATTTCATAAACTTCATTCATGAGATCGAGTCCATGAACGCCAAACTCCGAGTCAACCAGCCTATCGACTCATCCATTTACTAATCGCGTCAAACTAGCCCAAACCATTAAAGTTCACCCGGAAGAGTGTCAGACATTGCTACGAGCCGCGAGTCGCACGCCGACCGCACCTAATCCAACGGTCTATCAACATTATATGTCATCAATTCGTCATCGTAACAGCACGACCCAATCTGCAAGTAACACGTCTCGAAGTCTATCTGAGAATCTTCCAAGATAAGACACATGTAAGCCTGTGATTTGATGTGCGTGCATATTGGCTGTTTTGCAGTTATATAAATACACTTTAAACGTTAATTCCGTCCAATAAGCGTAGGTGAGGTTGGTAACCCCCAAAACCAACTTCGAAACTACCCTCAATCCCCTAGCAAGCTTTCTCTCTCTCTCTCTATATATATATATACACGTAACTCTCACTACACCTTCTGACAACACAATTTCCATAGTTCTCCACACTTAACAAAGGAGAGGGAGGGAGAAAATGAAGTGCATTAGCATTGTAATCTCACTATTAGCTGCCATTTTGAGTGCACCCATGACTCCGGTCTCCGGCCAGATCACAACGACGTGCGCAAGTTCCCTGATCAGTAGCTTCACTCCATGCCTAAATTACCTCTTGGGAAGCACCAATGGTGGCGGTTCCCCGACCGCCGAGTGCTGCAAGTCTCTAGCGTCGCTCGTCACCAGCAGCACCGACTGCGCGTGCCTCATATTGACGGGCAATGTTCCATTCAGCCTCCCCATCAACCGGACGCTCGCCATCTCGCTTCCCCGCTTGTGTAGATCTACGTCGGTGCCGCTGCAATGCGCAGGTTTGATAATTTTCTAAACTCATGGGGTATAGGAATAGATCATATTATACATTCTAAGGAATTAAGACGCATGCTTTTTAATGTATTTCATTTGAAAATACCATGAAAGGGGTGCAATTGGGTCCAGCCAAGACTCAAGTTCGACTTGAATCAAAATACCAACTAGAAAATAGAGCCGGTCGTTATAAAAAGAAAGTAAAAATGAAAAAGAACAATATTCAAGAGCAACTTAACTCTATTTAAATAGCAATTGAGTTATAGTTGAGCTCAAATTCAAAAATCAATTATCATTAAAAAAATATGATTAAAATAAAATATAATATAATTTTATATTTAAAATATTAAATATTATATATATATATATATATATATATATATATATATATATATATATATATATATATATATATATATATATATATATATATATATATATTCAATTAAGCTCATGAGCCTTCGAGTTGAGTGTTTTCTCGAGGTCGAGAGTTGAATCAAGCTTAAACTCGAATCAAGCTTGAAGGCTTATTTGCGGTGAAGATCCGACTTCATAATATGCTAACTAGATATCTTTTTGAAATTTTTTTTAAAAAAAAATTTATAAAACATAGATCTTTGGGTTCAATCATGTTATCCTAATACAGTGAATTTTGTTTTATTTTGCAGGCACAGCCATGCCACTTCCTAGTCCAGGTCCAACTCAACCAGCTCTATTCTTTATTTAGGCTTATAATAATTTTTGTAAAGAAAAATGAAGCTTTTTTTTTTATATATATTGAAAAAGGAAAAAAAAAAATGAAGCCAACAACTATAATGTAGTCTTAAATGACTTGTTGCGAATTGTTATTTTGCAGGCCCTCTCGCATTTTCGCCTTCTCTTCCTCCTATTCGTAAGATCCTTCCTCCCCCTCCTCTCTCTCTCTCTCCATGATCTTTGGTTTTTGTCTTTGATTAAACATGGCAGTTTGGAGATAGTTTTAATGGCTCTCTGATTGCACTAACAACTCTCTTTGCTTCTATTTTCTTGTATGAATCTTGGCAGCTCCAATGCAATCTGAGCCACTACCACCAATACCAACACCAACATCATCAACGGAGCCAACATCTCTATCACCATCATCACCATTGGAGCCAGCATCCCCTCCAGCGACGATTGGGGACACTGACCAGGGACAACGTCCGCTTGTGCTGCCCAGCTCTGCAATAAAGCCTTCACATATCTTCTCAGCATCCATCTTACCACCGCTCGTAATTGGAATCATATTGTTTGATAAGTTCTAAGGGGCGTATATGCATGTGATCATCTGATTCGTTTTTATCTTGTTAGAGACGATTTAAGAGGTTAAGTGTTGGAAGGTCATTAGATGATTTGTTTGATTGGGTTTTGTTCTTCCAATTTATTGAAATAATGTTATTTGTTTTATTTGATGGGAGACTATATCTTCTTGTAGTCAAGATTTTCTTCCTCATTATGATATTAGCACTGGTAGCAGGAACAATATTTGTTAGGTTGTTGAAATGTAAACCCTCCTGGCTTCGGAAAGAAAAGAACCAACAACAGACGAACTAACTTTGATTCAAGAAAGGGAAGAAAGAATTCCCCACAAAAACATCCCAGAACTAATCCCAGGACCTAGAAAAACTGGGCTGGGGCTCAGATTCCAGGGCTACTGGCCAGGCTGGGCCGTGAATATTAGATCCAAACAACGTTCAGGCAACAAGAGCCTGTTCTGAGCCCGGGTTGGCCCAAAAATAGACGTGAGTCGAGTTGGTTTCGGCCCTAATAGTCTGGGCCCGGGCCGGGGCAGACTCAGTTTTGAAGATACAAATCCATTTTGCCTGGCTTGTTATCCACCAATCGGCTACATTAGTTAATTACCTTAACTTTTGTTAATTATATATCTTTAGTGATGTATTCCGTGAGTTTTTTAAGTCCACAAGTTTTCATTCATTAAATGCACTCCATATCATGGTTCCACAGAGGGTTATCTTATATACCAAAGAAAAGAAAGAGTTATCTTTATTTTATCCTTTTGTCTTAGTATTTTATAGTATATTTTCAATATCCTCTTAAAGCGCAAAGTACATCTAGTATGTGGTGGGTTTTGATCTCCTGCCATGTGAATAACTAAACGCAAATGCAAAGAGAACTCCTGGGATATTTCATATTTAATTACATCTAGTCATAATACTTGTGCAAATGTGAGTGACTAGAAAATATATTACATGGAGTAAAATATTTTGTTCAGATACGAATAAGTCTGTTCTCATGAAATTGCTTGGTGTTTTTTAGCTATATTATATTTTGATCCAGATAAAACTTTAACTTTTAAAATGATTATTAAAGCATTACGAATTCAAAATTTTGAAAGAGACTCTATCGTGCACTGAATCGTGGATATCCTAATTGAAGGATGATTTCCTCCTTGAACCCCTAAAAAATCTTTTCCATAGCAATTCAGTATAGTTTATATATTTATTTATGAAATTTCATATATATATCGAACAACTTTCCATTAAATTTAAGCATATACCCTTTTTATGTCCCCCGTTAGGATCATGGCTCCTGTGTGCATGCCTTTGGCTGTCTTTTTCATGCTGCAAAAGCCGTGCAAAATAGATGCCATTCCGAAGGCCCCATTCTTGTGCCTTTTTTTTTTTTTTTTTCCAGCATATTTTCTTCCATGACAGTTAATACAAAGTGTAATGGGGTATCTATCTATTACTATAATATAGCCATAAGAAAGAACCTTTTCTTGATTACTTAGAATTAGCTTTGTGGGTCCTAATTTATAAATCTAGATTTATTTTTTATTTTCTGACATATTTTTATAACTTTAAGCTATCATTCACCTTCCATATTTATTAAAAAAAAAAAAATCATATATATAAGATTCGATCTAGTCCTCTTTAAAAGAGTAACTTATTATTATTTATTAGTCTTGAGCAACAGAAAATAGAGGGAGCCCGATTTGGTTGCCTATAATTAAGCAATCAAACTGAATTCAAGCTAGTGTGAGCCCGATTTAGGTATTTGGTTTATTTAAAGTAGAGTGGAACCGAGTTTCGACTGTGATCCAAATTATGGAAAAATAGCCGAAGTCACTTCAATAAAGTGCGCTCGCGCTCGGCCTCCTTCCACAAACTCTAGAGAGCAGACTTGATTTAACCCAAACTAAAGACCGAACCAACTCCAGACTACCATGTCAAGTCTATGTGCCAGCTATCTGAGTTATCAAATACAAGGGCTTCAAGATTCGAGCTGGTGTATGCTGCGGCCAGAGATCACTTCTTCTGCTAAAGTTTTAATACCATGGGAACACGCAAAAAGTGATCAGAAATATTGGATTGCCCTCAGGCTCTCTACCCGGGGACTTTATCTTTAACTCGAAGAATATATTCTCGGAGGAAGAAATCCATCTGTTGGTGGGAAAATACCACGAGCGAGAAACTTGTGAAATTGCTACACCGGCCCCCGCAGTTTACGGTCACCCGCAAGAAAACAAGGAGCGTCAAAGCGTTACAGAAGAAAGTCCTACGGGACAGCCGATTGTAACAGCAAAGCTAATGCAATCCACTCTGCAGCTGACACGTATACACTCTAATTTTAGTTTTAAGGCGAAGACATGCGCCAGCCCGTTATCTGATTCGTACGTATGTTTGCTGTTTTGCACTTCTAGCTAAAATTTAAACCAGTAATTCCCACAAGTAAACGCATTCCAAATAGCTAAGCCAAGCTTGCCAACCACCATAACCAACCTCAAATCTACCCTCAATCCGCTAATCAATCTCTTGCTATAAATACATCCTCTCCTCCCTCCAACTCCATTCCAAGCTCGAATATCACCTGTTTGTCTATTTGTCTGCACATACGAACTCCATTCTCCGCACTTAGAAAGCAGACATGGAGAAAATCAAGTGCTTTAGCATCGCAATGGCGATATTAGCTGTCATTTTGACAGCACCGGCGACTCCGGTCACCGGCCAGATCGCAGAGGCGTGCACGGTCTCGATCAGTAGATTCACCCCATGCCTAAAATACCTTTTGGCCACCACCATCGGTGGCAATTCCCCAATGAAGGAATGTTGCTCAGCTCTTGAGGCGCTTATCAGTCTCCGCATGGACTGCATATGCCTTATATTAACAGGGAATGTTCCATTCAACTTCCCCTTCAATCAAACACTTGCTATCTCAATTCCTAGCATGTGTGGATTGATGTCGGTGCCCCTCCAATGCAAAGGTTTTCTTTAGTTTTAACACATGCATAGTAATTAGGACAAATCCATCATAACTCTCTTAAGTCATTTTGTTTCAAAGTATGATGAATTTGATAAGAACCAGACTCACAATGTACTGATTTGATCTCTTCTTTTTTCATATATATATATATATATATATATATATATATATATATATATATATATATATATATATATATATATATATATATATTAAACTCGTTATAAATCATAGGAGTTGTAAATTCATGTATTCATGCATTCATGCATCACATATATTTGTCATAATTCGGTCTTTTTTTCTTTCACAGGTACAGCGATGACACTTCCAGGTCCAGGTACATACTTCCACCCCTTCCATCTCTAACCTGTACTAATAAATTTGATGTAGTGTAACTCATGTGGCTAATTGGTCATTGGCAGGCCCTGTCCCGTCCACACCATCCCTTCTTCCACTACGTAAGATGCTCTTCATGTCTTGTGGTTCCTATGAGTCCCTAAATGAAATGGTGGCCCAAAATGATGACAATTTGAAAATTTATATATTGACCCAAAGACAATGCTCTGATTGCACTAACGGCTATATTTTCTTTTATTCTTTTTATGTGCACTCTGTGCAGCTCCACTTCGATCGGAGCCATCGCCACCTTTGCCATCACCATCATCACATTTGGTGCCGGCATCTCCACCGCGGCGGTCAGAGGTACTGCCTCGGAGGGGTTTATTCAGGGGAGACGGCCCCCTGTGCTGCTAAGTTCCATCATATCTTCTCAAAATTACTCCATCATCCTACTGCTTGCGCTTGGAATTGTGTTGTCTATTAAGGTCTAGGAGGCAATGTATGGGTGTCATCTGATACGTTCATTCTTTTAGATTTTTCTATAAGGAGTTCAATGGTAAAAAAGAAAAAAAGAAAACAGAGAGAGATGGTCATGAGTTGAATGGTCATAATTTGTATCTCGCTACGTACTACAATAGTAATACCTTTATCTTCGCATACCCTTTTTAGCATGCGTGATGGTTTTCTTTATTCTCCATATCAACCTCCTTGTGGTTATCATCATTTACATTATCAAGCTCTAGCAGCAGCAACATGGAGAAATTTTAGCTTTCATGGCATTAATATTAAGGTTTTAAAATGCTTGGATAATTAATGTACTGTCGGTGCATGAGGTATAAACTTAATTAGAAGGTTAAAAAATGGTTAAGAGAGAAGGCTGAAAGGAGTCCTCATGAAAAAAGAATTCCGGTCTTAGTTTGTCGAGCCCATCTCAATTGGGCCTATTTTGGGCTGAAATTTGCGAGATTTACCGTCTTCAACTTAAAATTTCAAAAAAAATTAAAAAAAAAGAAAAGAAAAAGGAACAGGAAAGCATGATCCCCTACTATGAAATTGGATAAAGCCGTGCGGATGACTAGAACAAATGTCGTGGGCCAGTATGGAACAGCCACAGCTGTTTGAGGTGGTTGCACCCAATAAACAGCCAGCCTTATCCATTGTTGAGCCGAGAAAATCTAACCCTTGCTCCTCCCATGATCAAGACACCACCAACGCTTATACCACCTCCCTCTTCCTCCTTCCTCATCTTTGGCAACAACCACAACCAAGTCACATCACCCCCCCCCTTCTTCTTACCATCAGCTGTCATCCACCACTTCTAACGAGCCTCCCTCCTCTTCTAGTTTTCTTTTGGCCATGGATGCCGCTATCAATACAATATGGGGTAGCGCGTCTTTTCTTCTCTCTCAGTTTTCTTGTACACAATCGGACTACCATCCTATGTCACGATCACCTTGGCCATACCGCCACTGCCCTAGCCATTTTGGTCGCACCATCGCCAGACCCCAACCCCTTTTCCCTTTCCTCCATTTTTCCTTAGAAAGCCGAAGGAAGATCTAGTTTCAGCGCAGAAAGAAAGAAGAAAGAGAGGTAGAAAAAAAATGATCAAGATTTTAATTTAATTAGATCTAGACTAATCTCCTGATAACCAATCCAAATCACCTAGACTGAGCTCATAATCGGGCTCAAATCGAGATGTGATTGAAACTCTCTATCTTTGCTTTAATTTTTTTAAAATTAAAAACTAATAAATTGTAAATTACTTATGCCAAAATCATGCCAAAGGAGCAATGGATTTAGAGATCGAATTATGCATTGAAGATCATAACTATTGGATCCGATCGACTGTAAATTTTATTTATCTCTGGATATTTAGTATGTGTCATGTGTTTAATATTGGATTTAACTCCATAATATGGTCTAATTGTCACTTGATCATATTTAACTCATTGAATCAAGTCCTGAATCAATTACGATGAGCCAATTAATTAAGAAGTTCTTTTTCTGATAAAACTTAAACTGTAATTCCAACTCTAATCAGAATTAAGTTTTTTTATGGGATAAGATAAGTACGGGTATAAATAGAGATGGCCTGATTTTTTTTTTCTAACTTTTAAGAGGACATGACGATTTTCATCAATCATCCACATTAGGATGGAGGGTGAGAAGAGAGAAGATCAGCTGCCTGTGGAAGATGGATCTGATGCTCTACGGGCTACGTGATCATCGTGTTAGTGAGATAATAGTGCAAGGTATATTTTATTTTGATTTTACATAAATATTGAAGTACGATTCAAGTATAAAAGTTTAAATTATCCAACATATGGTATTAGAGCACTAGTTTCATGCTCCGTATTCATGTAAATTTTTTTTTGATAAATTTTAGTTTATTTTTAAAAAATTAAAAATTATAGTTTTATATTTTTCAAAATTGATTAAAGTTTAGGAAACTAAATTATAGTTTCTTAATTTTCTAAAATTAAAAAAAAGAATTTTGAGGCCAGTCGTACTGGCCAACCCAAGCCGTCCGATGAACGGGGCAGCAGCCATGGCTGCTGCCATGCCGGTGGCAGGCCAGAGCTGCAGCGGCAATGACTATCTGCATCGGCCATCGCTTGTCCAACTGTAAGAACCGCGGTGCAGGGAGGCGGCGGGACGGATGCGGCATGGCAAAGGGGAAGAGCCGACGATGGGCCCAAATGCGGCCAAAGAAGGGTGGCAAAACTC
The DNA here is from genome assembly GCA_006176705.1 of Cocos nucifera. NCBI lineage: Eukaryota > Viridiplantae > Streptophyta > Magnoliopsida > Arecales > Arecaceae > Cocos > Cocos nucifera. Next base: position 1,168,479 of record QRFJ01000162.1, on the reverse strand, counting down.
TTTTGGCGATAGAGACAGTCGACCCTACCACTGCTGCCTCCACGGCATGCTCGACATCCACCGTGCGGAAATGTGGAGCAGCCGGCAACCACGTCGTCGTGGCCACAATCCTCCCTCCTACAAAGATAGTGGAGGGAGGTGGCGATAGCGACATTCTGGGCAGGGGCCGAGAAGGCTTGGGGCGGTCGATCGATTGCCTGTGCGGTGGCGCGAGAGAGGTTCTCTCTCTCAATTAGGGCAGAGGCTATTAGGTATTGGGTTTCAGATCTTAACGAATCCAGATCCAAACCCGATAAGAACCAAACCCATTTAATAGAAAGAGACTTTCGTAGATAAATCCCTGGCAAAGTTTAAATTTTGAAAAGACCTTCAAGATAGTTTTACAATTTAGTCCTTCAGGGCAATTTTATAATTTAGTCCTTCATAAAGTAATAAATTATATTAAAGTCTCTATCGATTTTTTGAATAGTTTTAAAATTGTTGTTTTGCAGAAAAGATCCTATATTTCTGTTATTTATAGTTAAGACCTTTAATTTTAAGATTTTTTGATAAAATTATAATAAATTGATCATTTTTTATCTGATTTGAATGATCTTTGAATCTTATGATGGTTTGAGAAATATTATGGTTAAGTTTTTTATATAAAATAAAATATTTAAATAATTAAATTATCTTATTAATAATTTTGCTTGCTATTATATTATTCAAGTATATTTTTGCATAGCCCCAAAGGATCCGAAACACTCTATGGATCTTAGGTAGTCGAGTCACTGAGGGCTAATGATTTTCTCTCATTATAGTTCAAAAATTACATAAAAATATATCTGTTATAATAAACCCAAAGATGACTATAATTTGATACAAAATTAATAGTAAAATATTGATTAACTTGAATTGCATAAAGATAGAAAGTTTTACATCCAAAGATGGGAATAACCTCAAATTTTTATAATCATAGTTAATTAAACTACTAAAAGTGCAACTAATATGATAGGTCATAGTTTAAACATGTATTATGTGTACATGCCATAATTATTATTCTTACTTACATATTTCATATTATTATTGATTATGATTTATATGATGCATGTTTTGGCATTGTTTACTATGTTTAAATTTATGATTAAATTAGTTGCGATACTTATTATATGCGATGATTCTTGCCCAAAGGTATTTTATAGTTGTATAATAAGTGTTATTAGCAGATTGTATTATGGAATCTGCATCATAATGATAATTATAAGCATGTTTTGTTATTTATAATTATTGGTGCAGAATCTGATTGACGTCGGATCGAGCTGAAGTTGGGAAACATGATATCGTCGTTGGTGACCTACAAAACAAAGTCCTATCCTAAGTTGATGGTGGTGGCTCTGGTAGGACCCTCCGATGATCAAATCAGCTCTTCTGACCAACAGAAATGGAGTACTCAAATATAAATTCGATAGAATTTTGGAGAAGAAGAAGAGAGCTTAGAGAAAAAATATTTGGAGGATCCCCTTTTATAGACAGAGCTTGTTGTAACCGTCCGATCGTGGGCCGCTCTGGATCATGTAAAATTTATTATAGAGAGAGATGTCGCTCATAATATACTGATAATGATAGTCGTAACCGTCCGATAGTGGGGTTGCTTATAGCAGACTGATAAATGACAGTCATAACCATCCAAAAGAAGTAGGCATTCAAAATTCGACTGAAGAAGAAGTCCGTAAAGAGTTTGGCTCCTGGAGAAATTTGACTGAAGCAGGAGTTCGAAAGAAGTTCGACTTCTAAAGAAATTCGATTGAAGAAAAAATTCGGAAGAAGTTTGGCTCCTGTAGAAATTTGACTGAAGGAGACGTCCGAAAAAAGTTTGGCTCTTGGAGGAATCCAAAAGGAGTTCAGCTCCTGGGGAAATCAGACTATTGAAGAAATCTGAAAGAAGTTCGGCTCCTAGGAAAATCCATCTGCTGGAGAAATTCGGAAGAAATTTGGCTCCTGGAGAAATCCGTCTGAAGGAGAAATCTGAAAGGAGTTCGGCTCCTGTAGAAATTCGACTGAAGGAGACGTCTGAAAGGAGTTTGGCTCCTGTAGAAATCTGACTGAAGAAGAGGTCTGGGAGGGGTTCGATCGCTAGAGGGAGTCCGAGTGCTTGAAGAAGTTTGGCTGAGGTTCAATTGCTGGAGGGAGTCCGGGAGGGGTTCGACGGCTGGAGAAAGAATTCTTAATCGAAGCTCTTTCATCATTACCAGTCGCATTAGGCTAAGCATCAGACTGGACTTCGGTGGGAGTAAAATTTATCTCCAACAATAGTCTTCCTACTCTCGAGTTCGAAATTTGAAAGAATGGACTACAAAAAAGACGACTGTCGAAGTCCTCTTCCGAGTTCTGCATCCGTTCAGATTGAAGCTCAGGGAAGATCTTATCTTCAGCCGAGGTTGAAGGAGATCTTGTCTCTTATTGAGGTTGGCATTGAAGTTTGGGGTAGATCTTATCTCTGACCGAGATTGAAAGAGATCTTATCTTCTATTGACGTTGATGTTGAAGTTGAAGCTCAGAGAAGATCTTATCTCCAGCCATGGTTGAAGGGGATCTTATCTTCTGTTGATGTTGACGTTGACGCATGGGAAAGATCTTATCTTCAGTCAAGGTTGAAGTTGAAGCTCGGAGAAAATTTTATCTCCAACCGAGATTGAAGGAGATCTTATCTCCTGCTGAAAGAATGGAGCTTAGAGAAAATATATCTGGAGGGTCCCTTTTTATAGATGGAGCTTGTTGTAACCATCCGATCGTGGGCCACTCTGGGTCACATAAAATTTATTATGGAGAGATATGTCACTCGTAATAGACTGATAATGATAATCATAATCGTCTGATAGTGGGATTGCCTATAGCAGACTGATAAATGACAGTCATAACCGTCCGGAGGAAGTAGGCATTCGAAATCCGACTGAAGAAGAAGTCCGTAAGAAGTTCGGCTCCTGGAGAAATCCGACTGAAGGAGAAGTTTGGCTCCTAGAGAAATCTGAATGCTAAAGAAGTTCAGCTTCTGTAGAAATTCGACTGAAGAAAAAATTCGAAAGAAGTTTGGCTCCTGAAGAAATTCGGAAGGAGTTCAGCTCCTAAAAAAATCAAACTACTGGAAAAATTTGAAAGAAGTTCGGCTCTTGAAGAAATCCGCCTGCTGAAGGAATTCGGAAGAAATTCGGCTCCTAGAGGAATCCATCTGAAGGAGAAATTCGGAAGGAGTTTGGCTCCTATAGAAATTCGACTGAAGGAGACATTCGAAAGGAGTTTGGCTCCTATAGAAATCTAACTGAAAGAGAGGTCTGGGAGGAGTTTGGCCATTGGAGGGAGTTCGAGTGCTTGAAGGAGTTCGGCTGGGGTTCAGCCGCTGGAGGGAGTCTGAGAGGGGTCGGCCGCTGGATGAGTTTGGTTGCTAAACGACTTCGGTCAGAGTTCGACTGCTAGAGAAAGAATTCTTAATCGAAGCTCTTCCATCATTACTAATCGCATTAGGCTAAGCATCAGACTAGATTTTGATGGAAGCGGAATTTATCCCTAACAATAGTCTCCCCACTTTCGAGTTTGAAATTCGAAAGAAAGGAGTACAAAAAAGACGACTGCCAAAGTCCTCTTTCGAGTTCTGCATCCATTCAGGTTGAAGCTCAAGAGAGTTCTTATCTCCAGTCGAGGTTGAAGGAGATCTTATCTCCTGATGAGGTTGGCGTTGAAGCTTGGGATAGATCTTATCTCTGGCCGAGGTTGAAGGAGATCTTATCTCCTATTGACGTTGATGTTGAAGTTGAAACTCGGAAGAGATCTTATCTCCAATCGAGGTTGAAGGAGATCTTATCTCCTATTGACATTGACGTTGATGCTCGGAGAAGATCTTATCTCCAGTCGAGGTTGAAGTTGAAGCTCGGGGAAGATCTTATCTCCAATCGAGGTTGAACAAGATCTTATCTCCTGCTGAAGGAATGGAGCTCGGGGGAGATCTTATTTTCAGTCAAAATTGAAGTTGAAGCTCGGAGGAGATCTTATCTTCAGCCAAGGTTGAAGGAGATCTTAATCCCTGCTGAAGGGTTGAAGCTCGGAGAAGATCTTATCTCCAACCGAGGTTGAAGTTGGAGCTCGGAAGAGATCTTATCTCCAGTCGAGGTTGAAGGAGATCTTATCTCCTGTTGACGTTGATGCTGATGCTCGGGGGAGATCTTATCTCCAATCGAGGTTGAAGTTGAAGCTCGGGGGAGATCGTATCTCCTGTACCAAAAGCCTTCTATCTGACCTAAAAAAGAAGTCTATCTTAATCTTTTCCTGTTATAATTCAAAAAAGATAAGAATGTTGAAATAAGAATTTTCTATTGACAAGTGGTTAACAATATTGCAAGTTTTCAAAATTTTAATGTTGACACTATGTAGCTCCTTAATATCTTTTCTTGTCGATGTCTTTCGACCATGGTATTGATACTTCCACGCAGGGATTGACTTCTTTAAGACCCCCTCCCCTGGGTCTCCATTGGTTGCGAAAGAGCCCTTTGTTGCTCTCCTCTTACTTCAGGCCAGCATCTAAGAAATCGATCCAACCGGCCTCTCCTAATGAGCTCATCAATTTTGTCTTGGAACTCAATGCATTCTTCAGTATCGTGGTCGTGGTCATGATGGTTGAGGCAGTACTTGCTTTGATTGCGCTTGTTTGAAAAAGATCGTAATTCTTCTGGTCTTGGTAGCTGATTCTTAATTTCCATCAGAACTTAAGTTTTAGGAGCATTAAGGGGGGCGTAGTTGTGAAACCTTTCGGAGGAAGAACTTCTTCGCGCCCTTCTGTCGGAGCTTCTTTGATGATGAGCTCGAGGAGCAGTTTGGGCTCGCTTGCGCTCGGAAGAAGTCCTTGAGTGTGATCGAACTTTATTCGGCCCTCCTTCAGCGGTGGGTCTATTAGATTTGCCCACCCGCTATTCTCCTGCGGCTTCTTCATCCTTCAACTTGAAGACTTCTTCTGCACGAACACATCCCTCAGCTCGAGCTAGCAGATTGGCAAAATTTTTGGGATACTTCTTCTCCAGGGAGAACAGCAAATCATTTTTCTGAAGGCCGTCCTTGAGTGCGGCCATCACAACAGACTGGTCCAGATTTCGAACTTTCAATGCAGCAGCATTAAACTGGGTGACATAAGTCTGGATAGATTCTCCCTTCTTCTGCTTTATATTCATCAGAAAATCTGAACCTCGATGGGGATGGTGGCTGCTGACGAAATGAGCCGCAAACTGATAGCTCATCTAGTCAAATGAGAAGATCATACCTAGTTTCAACGTCGAGTATCAGTTTCTTGCTGCTCCCTTTAAGGTAGATGAAAAAGCTCGACATAAGATGATGTTTGATGCGCCATGGAGCAGCATCATGATTCGAAAGACCTCCAGATGATTGATCGAATCAAAAATTTTTGTCGTAGCTTTCAAGTTGGAGAAGCTTGAAGTTCAGTGGAATGGACTCTTGCATAATTTGAAAAGAAAAAGGAAGATCGGTGCAGACGTTATCATGGGGAGCCGGAGCGATGTGGCGGAGTTCTTCAATCCGTCGGCTCATTTTCTAAAGCCTTTGATTCAGGAGATCTTCATGATCGTTGATCTCCAGAGTTTTTTAATGAGATTGGAGCAAAGCTTCCTCCGGGATTGAATCATGGTCCGAGCAATGGCTCTCTACCCTCTGTTTTCTCTTTTTAGAGGTCATCGATCAGCTAGCCCGAGTTGGCCATCCCCCAATCGGATCATGGAGCTCCAAAAGAGCCTGCTCTAGTTAAATTGGCACCGAAGCCTGCCGATGTATGTCCCGCATCACCTTCATGAGATCGTGAACCTGCTGGACCAGCAGGTTGAACTGCTCCGTATCCACTATGGCTGCAGGTGGAGCTTGAGTTACTGAAGCTGGAGTGGGAATGGATTGATCTGGACGGGATCTGACTGTAGAGGCTGTTGATCACCGAATTGAAGCTTTCCTGGAAGGTATTTTTTTTTTCGAAAAGAACTCTAGAGAAGAAGAAGAGAGATCGCTACTGAGCACTCCTTTAAGATCAAGAAAACCTCAGGAATAAAGGGTCCTTCCTCTAGTGCCAATCTTATTGGTGTAGAATCTTGTTGATGCCGGATTGAGTTGGAGTTGGGGAAGATGAGGTCGCTGTCGGTGATCTGCAAAATAAAATTCCATCCAGAGTCGGTGGTGGTGGCTTCGGTAGAATCCTCCGACGATCAAATCAGGTCTTCTAGCTAATAGAAATGGAGTGCTTGGATATGAATTCGATAGAATTTTGAGAAAGAAGAAGAGAGCTTAAAGAAAACATATCTGGAGGGTCCCTTTATATAGATGGAGCTTGTTGTAACCGTTTGATCGTGGGCCACTCTGGGCCAAGTAGAATTTATTACGGAGAGAGGTGTCGCTCATAATAGATTGATAATGACAGTGGTAACCATCCGGTAGTGGGATTGCTTGTAGCAAACTAATAAATGACGGTCATAACCATCCGAAGGAAGTAGGCATTTAGAATTCGACTGAAGGAGAAGTCCGAAAGGAGTTCGGCTTCTGAAGAAATCCGACTGAAGGAGGAGTTTGGCTCCCAAGAGTTCGGCTCTTAAAGAAATCTGACTACTAGAGGAGTTCGAAAGAAGTTCGGCTCCTAAAAGAATTCGACTGCTGAAGAAGTCCGAAAGGAGTTCGGCTCCTGGAGGAATCCGACTGAAGGAGAAATTCGAAAGAAATTTGGCTCCTGTAGAAATTTGACTGAAGGAGATGTTTGGAAGAAGTTTGGCTTCTAGAGAAATCAGACTGTTGGAGAAATTCGGAAGGAGTTTGGCTCCTGAAGAAATCCGAAAGAAATTTGGCTCCTGGAGGAATCTATTTGAAGAAGAAATTCGGAAGAAGTTCGGCTCCTATAGAAATCTGACTGAAGGAGACGTCCGAAAGAAGTTTGACTTCTATAGAAATTCGACTAAAGGAGAGTTCTAGGAGGGGTTCGACTGTTGGAGGGAGTCCGGGAGGGGTTCGGCCGCTGGATGAGTTTGGGTGCTAAAGAAGTTCGACCGAGGTTCGACTGCTGGAGGAAGAATTCTTAATCGAAGCTCTTCCATCATTACCAGTCGCATTAGGCTAAGAATCAAACTAGACTTCGATGAAAGAGGGATTTATCTCCAACAACAATCATGAATCCTACTTCACTCTCATTGCATCTATCTAATATTTTCATACTGAATGGATCGAATTACTCTGATTGGCACGAGCAGCTTCTCATTATCTTAAGATGCCTAGATCTAGATTTGGCCCTTCGTAAGCCTCAGCCAGATCCATTTATCCTCACTAGTTCTTCTAATCATAAAAAAATATCTGAAGAGTAGGAGCGTTCTAATAGATTGTCTTTCATGATTATTAAAAGTTCTATAGCGAGACATTAGAAGATTTGTTCCTGATAATAAATTAGCCTTTGAATATCTTTTCTTTATAGAATAATAGTTTACTAGATTAAGTAAAGCCTTAGCTGGTACCTTAATGAATAAATTAACCTCTATGAAATATAATGAATTTTCTGAAGTGTGAAAGCATATCATGAAAATGCATGACATAGCTGAAAAATTAAATGATTTGGGCATGACAGTATCTGAAAAAAAAAATTCAGTTTGTTCTTAATTCTTTTCCATCTCAGTTTACCCAATTTAAGATTTATTACAACACACATAAGGAATCATAGATAATGAATAAATTCATTTTTCAGTGTATGCAAGAGGAAGAGAGATTGAAATAGGAAGGGATCCTAATTGTTCATGTAGTTTCACGGGAGCATCCTAAGAAAAAGAAGATGAAGCAAGAAAATAAAGGATCCAACAATCCACCAATAAAAGATTCTCATAAATTGAAATATTTTTTATGCTAGAAGGAAGGACATATCAAGAAGGATTGTGAGCAACAAAGGAAATGGTTCGGAAAGAAGGGTGTTCCCTTATTACTTATTTATTTTGAAACCAATTTGATGTTCCTTATAATACTTGGTGGATTGATTCGGATGTTCTAATTCATGTTTCCAATTCAATGCAAGAATTTTTTTCAAGTCGAAAATCAAATGATAGAAAATGATGGGTCTTTATAAAAAATTGGATGAAGTCCAAGGTCATTACAATCGGAACCTATAGACTTATTACAGACAACGGATTCCAATTAGATCTACATGATATCTTTTATGTTCCTTCGGTATTTAAAAATTTAATTTTTTTATCAAAACTTGATTTAGAAGATTTTTATTTACTTTTATAAATTTAGGTTTTAAATTAATAAAAAAAATTATTTTATTGGTATTGGAACATTGTATAATTGGATTATATAAATTGAATTTGAATTCTTCTTTCGAACAATCTTTGCTTATTTTAAATGTCAATATCAGAATAAAATATGGTATTATAAATATGAGTTTTTCGATGCTATGGCATAGACGATTACATCACATATCAAAAGAAAGGATCACTAGATTAATTAAGAAAGGTATTTTACCAAATCTAGATTTTAGTGATTTTGGTATGTGCATCGATTGCATTAAAAGAAAAAAAATTAAAAGTCATAAAAAGAATGCCACTAGAAGTTAAGAACTCTTAGAATTGATACATATCAATATTTGTGGCTATTTTACATCTTATTTTGGAGGGCAAAAGTATTTTATTATCTTTATTGATGATTTCTTACGTTATGGTTATGCTTTTCTATTACATGAAAAGTCTGAAGCTTTGAAAGCCTTTAAAGTATACAAAGCTGAAGTAAAAAATCTATTTGATAGAAAAATTAAAGTTGTGAGATCTGATAGAGGTAGTAAATACTACAACAGATATTATGAATCTGACTATAATCCTAGATCTTTTACCAAATTTTTTGAACAGCATGGCATTGTAGCACAATATACTATATATGCTAGAAAATTTTCAATAAAATAATATGGCTGAAGGGCATAATCGCACCTTGATGGACATGGTGAGGAGTATGGTTAGTAAATCCTCATTATCCTTGAATTTATTAGAAAAAATCTTAAAAACTACTATGTATATCCTAAACCGAGTATCTAGTAAGGCCATTCCTAAAACTCCTTTTAAGTTATGGACGGGTAAGAAACCAGGTTTAGGATATCTACATGTTTAAGATTGTCTAGTAGAGGCTCGACTGTATAATCTATAAGAAAAAAAAATTGGATCCCAGAATTGTTGTTATTTTATAGGATTGCAAAAAGGTCAAAGAATTTTAGATTTTATTATCCATCACACACCACTAGAATTATTGAAACTGGAACTGCTATGTTCATTGAGGATAGTAAAAATAGTGAGAGTGGTACACCGCATAATGCAGTATTATAGAAAATAAGATAATCTCTTTCTATTATAATAACACCTAGAGATATTTCATATGAGCCTGCTCAACCTGAAATTATGAAATATCAACAGGTGACTGATACATCACTTCCTAAACAGACTATCAATGAACCTGATCTAATTAAAAATAATCATAATAATAATACTAAACTTGAAATATTATAGAGATCTACTAGAATTAGAAGATCGACTATTTTAAATAATTAAATTATATACTTACAAGAATGTGATTATGATATTGGAATAAAGAATGATCCAGTTTCATTTAAGGATGCCATTAAAAGCAATGATTCTAAACTTTGGTTAGATGCTATGAAAGATGAAATGGAATCTATGAATAAGAATCAAGTCTGAAAACTTATCGAATTATCTGAAAGATTTAAGTCTGAAGGTTGTAAATAGATTTTTAAGACCAAACAGGATTCTAAAGGTAATATCGAGAGATATAAAGCTAGACTTGTAGCAAAGAGATTCACTCAAAAGAAAGGTATTGATTATCATAAAATATTTTTTTCTATTTTTAGAAAAAATTCATTCAAAATTATTATGGCACTAGTAGCTCATTTCATTTAGAGCTACATCAAACGGATGTCAAGATCGCATTCTTGAATGAAGATTTATAGGAAGAGGTGTATATGAAAGATTTTTAGTGCAAAAAAATAAAAAATTAGTATGTAAATTAAAAAAATCTATATATAATCTTAAACAAGCTTCCAGGTAATGGTACTTAAATTTTAATCATATCATTATTTTCTTCGAATTTAAAGAAAATATTACTGATCAATATATATATCTGAAGATGAATGGAAGTAAGTTTATATTTTTGATACTATATGTAAATGATATCTTACTAGCCAGTAATGATTTGGATCTCTTACATGAAACTAAAAATTTTCTTTATGAATATTTTGATATAAAAGATATGAAAGATGTATATTATGTTCTTGATATAGAAATCCATCATGATAGAAATAAGAGGTTACTTAGTTTGTCTCAGAGAAATTATATTACTAAAATTCTAAAAAAGTTTGGAATATCAAGTTGCTTATCAAGTAAAGTATCAATCGTTAAAGATGATAAATTTAATAAATTTCTATGTCACAGAAATAAAATTAAGAGCAATCAAATAAAAGATATATCCTATACATCTACAGTGGGTACTCTAATGTATGCTCAAGTATGTACTCATCTTGATATTAATTTTGCTTTGAGAATACTTGGTAGATATCAGAATGATCCAGATGTAGACCATTGAAAAGCTGCTAAGAACGTGATGTGATATCTTCAGAAAACTAAAGACTACATGCTTACTTATAGAATGATTGATCAATTGGAGATGATCAGTTATCACTACTACAGAATAGGACTGTAACCATTATCGTAGACTAAAAAATCATTATCATAGGTTATGGCAATGGTTAGCTAACCATTGCCACTATGGCCATCATCATAGGTCTATGATAGCGATTTTGCGAACCACTGCCATATATAGCCTATGGCAGTGATTTTCTAACTACTATCATAGATTTTCTATTATAACAGTTATGGAACCACTGCTATAGGTCTAATCCAGAAGTTTCATAATCGCTGTCATAGGTTAATGATAGTGGTTGGCACCACTACTACAAAAAAGTCTACGACAGCACATGCTATGGCAGTGATTTTGAAAACCGATTCAATAGACTCTAGGCAGTGGTTAAAAAAAATCGCTGCTATAGGTTGATCTATAGCAGTGGTTATAAAAAATCGCTGCCATAGGTAACCACCGTAGTAGGTCCGACCTATACAGCGGTTAACAGCAACCGCTACCATAGGTCGATCTATAGCAGCGGTTCTTTTTAACCACTGCCATATTTTTTTATTTTTTTTAAATATTATATAATTTTAAAATTTAATATCCATCTTCATCATTCATTATCTAAATAATTATCATTAGAGTATCGTCGCAAAAGATCGCTTCGATCCGATGGCCCTAGCTTCATCGATCAAAAAATTTAATATCGACGACCACGAACGATAATACTATGATCTGATAGATGGAGACCTCCGATGGATTCAAAAATCTGCAATGATGATCTTGATTATATTTATAGCATACTATAAAAATTTTACTTCAATCGAATATCGTTATCTTGGTCAATTTAGTATAAATTAATTTTGACCATTAAATGATAAGCGAGTGATCAAAGGTCCAGACGGTATCCGATTATGAGATAATTTTTTTTATAAATGATCTTGGCTACTACTTTAATTATTTTTTATGATGGTGATTATAAAATTCAACTCATGAGACTAAGAACGATCTAAAACTATATATCGCCTGATAACCATTCTTAAACTCCGTTGGTTGTTATGCTCGTGCTTTTGCAATATCTGCTTAACATGAACAATTCATACGAAAATAATTTAAATTTTACTATCATCACTATATAAAATGATTAAAATTATAACAAAGAATATTTAACTAAAAAATTATCTCATAATTGGATACCGTTTAGTCCTTTGATCGCTTGTTTCTAATTTAACAATCGAAATCATTCCATACTAAATTGACCATGATAACGATATTCGATTGAAGTAAAACTTTGATAGTATGCTACAAATATCATCAAAATCATCATTATAGATTTTTAGATCGATCGAAGATCTCCATCTATTGGATCATTGCATCATCATTAGTGATTATCGAAATCAAATTTTTCTGATCGATGAAGCTAGGGCCATCAGATCGAGGTGATCTTTTGCCACGACATTCAAATGATAATTATTTAGATAATGAATGATGAAGATGAGCATTAAATTTTAAAATTATATAATATTTAAAAAAAAATTATTTTCAACCTACGATAGTGGTTACTGAAAATTGCTGTTGTTATAGATTTATAGCAGCAATTTTCAGTAACCGCTGCTATAAATCTATGGCAGCGATTCAAAAATCGCTATCGTAGGTTAGGTTAAAAATTTTTAAATTTTTTTCCTTTCGTGTGCGCTCTCTCTCTCCCCCTTCTCTTCATCGTCGATGAGACTCCACCCAAGTTTTTCCCCCAGGTCGGCACTGCCCCGACGATCTTCACCCACCACCAGCCTGTCCAACCCCCCAGCCATCTAACCCCGCATGTTGCACTTTCCATCCCTGGCCGTTGTCGCCCCTACCCTCCCCATCCCCGACCCCAAGAGCCAGCCCCCATCCTCCCCATCCCCGGCTGCCCGCCCCCTACCCTCCCCTCCCCTGGCCTCCCCCTCACGGTGCCCTCTCCCTCTCTCTCCCCTCTTCCACCCTCTTTCTCTCTCTTCTCTCTCTATCTCACTATCTTGCTCTTATTTTGTAGATTACCTCTAGCACCGTCGTCTTTCTCTAGCATCATCACCGACGACCCTCGAAGCTTTCGATGCGAGCCCCTCTCTATAGCCATAGGTATAATATTTATTTTAATTTTATAGTATTATTTATTAATCACTAGACTAGACCTGTTAATGGATTAGATTCAGATGAAATCTAAATATTCAGATCTAGATCCCATTTTAATTACTAATACCGGATCCGAATTCGAATACCCGATGGGTCCGTACTTGAAGTACCAAACCCAGATCCTAAAAGATCCCAAGTATTCAGACCTAAAACTAAGAAAGGGAGAGGGAGAGAGGGAGGGAGGGGTTCGGCCTTGCCATCATCGCCGGCGAGGAAGACCGAGAGAGAGAGAGGGAGGGAGGGGGTCCGACCTCATCGACGAGAGAGAGGGAGAGAGGAAGATCAAGAGAGGGAGAGAGGGATCAGGGAGGCGGGGGTCCGACCTCAACGACGATTGAGATTGAGTGGGAGACGGGCAGTTGGAAAGATAAGGGGAGGGCGGAGACAGCCAAGAACAAGAGATGGCACATAGTCGAGCCGACTCGGGCCGAGATCGAGCCGATTGGGAGAGGACCCGAGTCGGTTGTCTCAGGCATGGAGCTGGCTCGACTTTTGAGCAACCCGGCTCGATGGGTGCGAACAAAATTTAATATGTCTCTCTAAGGTTTCAATTTTAAGCCCTCAGATGCCGCCATCATCTACTTTATTCTTTTTTCAGATTTTTAGATTAACACTCAGATTCGTGTAAGAGATCGGATCTACCACTATTGCTCATCCTTAATTATTTATGAATGCAATTCATATTATAGAATTTATTGGATAATATTTTTTGAATGTTTATATCTTATTGCTTTTGTTTATTGCATTGCATAACGATAGACCCATCAATTGATTAGTATACATAATCTCCAACATCCATACAATTATATGTCATTATACGAATGAGAGAATTATGTATAATAATCAATTAATTATTCAATTTGGATAGTTTAAAAATTATAGATAATTCTATAAGTAGTTGTAGTAATCAAACGGTATACTAAGAATTCAAAATAAAATTTTGGATAGTATTTTTCTTTTGTTCTTCCTACACGGGAGAACTAGGAAGAAATGTTGCTGAAATTTCATTCGATCTCTATTGCATATTGTTTGATTATTGTGATGAACCTATAGAATTAATATAATTTTTAAATGGGATAGGACATATCTTTATCTATTAGTTGATGATAGGATGCATTTATTACATGTCTGAAAATGATATTTAATGTGAGTTCTACACGATATTTATTTCAATCCTTATTTATGATGCTTTTTTTATTTATAATGCATATTGATTTATAATGCATTAATATATAATTTAAGTTTCACACATGATTTAATTACAATATCATCATTTTTAAAATAGATAAGGGGTGGATGAAGTTTAGTAGGCACTCATCAAAATATGAGATTGGACTTTAAAAATTTTTTGATTTTGCTATAGAAAAATTTGAGGACCATGGACTGATCCAATATCCTTATAAAAAGTGTATGGATGGATCATGGCTATCTCATCAAGATATAAATAATCACCTTACTATTTATAGCTTTAAAGTCGGTTATGAAATTTGTTAGAACCAATATGGTAAGGGCGGACCGTAAGGAGGCGATCAACATGATGGAGTATAACAAATGGTTCGTGATATTTTTTTGTTTGTTGGCCACAATGACGGTGCATCTATGTCCATGCCTGATCCTATGGTTGGTGGCAAGACAAATAGTGAGGCTATAGAGAAGGTCTGCAAGTTGATGGAGGATGCTAATGTTCCATTATATTTCAGATGTGAAAAGATGGTGAAGCTGGAGTTCTTAATCTGATTATATCATGCAAAATGCTCCAACGGGTTCAGTAATATTGGAGTGAAGTGCATATTAGAGCTTTTGGAGGACATTCTTTCAGACGATGCATAAATTTCAAAGAATAATTATGAGGCATCGAAGATTATTGAACAGTTAGGCTTTGCTTATACCAAGATATATGCATGTCCCAATGATTGCATGCTCTATTGGGAGGGGGAAGTCAACCAAAACAAGTGCATAAGGTGCGGTGTGTCAAGATGAAAACAAAATAAAAATAGTACATCGACTCGTGTATCTCAAAAGTTGATGTGGCACTTTTCTTTGATTCCAAGACTACAAAAGTTGTTTATGTCGGTAAGGACATCGAAAGATATCAACATATTGTAGAAGTTGATGTGGTACTGTCGAGGTCCCAGACACATTTGTCAGGAGCGATGGTAATGTCCATATTATAGATGCCACTAGGTAATGACTTCAATATTCTAGTATAAATTATTAGAGTCTATTTATTGATGTGTTGCAATATTATTGTTCAACATGTTATATTGGTTAATATTTATTAACGTTGCAACTCACGATGGCACTAAAATGCCATCTAGCTTTCACCACTACCCCTCGACGAATTATGCGGAGTTCGGTATCTAAGGAGCAGTCGGAGCATACTCCTTCTACCTCTGCATCAATTGCTCAGGGATCTCCACCATCGGGATCTACTCCACCAGTGGCATCTACTCCACCGACATCTGAGCCTCCACCATCACCCACATCTTTGACACATGCTACTCCACTGACATCTGATTATATATTTTTATTATATTATTTATTTATTTATTAAATAAAATTTGTACACTTATATATATGCAAAATAAATTTTTAATGCAGGTGCATCATCGAGCTAGATATTTCACAGTTCCACACATATGGCGCATGTGTGAAACTGCCAGCATAAGATGATGGTGCAGTATGATATAGAGGAGAGGTCAGTAGGAGAGACCGCATAGGAGATGCATTTGTTTTTTGGAATGCTTGTGAGGCGATCAGACATTATTCCCGTAGAGCCCAGAGACTGGTGATTGATGGATATTGTTGTCAGAGATCGGGTGTGGAAGGAGATATAGGAAAGTGCATCTTAATTATATTTATGTATTTTATATTTTACACTATGTTTGATTAGAATAATTTTGTAATTGACTTTTGATAAATTTGTGCAAAGAAGGTACGACTTTTCTGATTACGAAAGAGCTCGAGATGCCCGACTGATGAAGATCAAGAAGTTTTACTGGGCCTACAAGATCAAGCTCCACAAAGGATGGCTCGAGCACCGATGAGACACTTTGGAAGAGCTTGTTCCTTGGATACAGGACCGTCCTTCGAGTTAGTGGAAGAGGATGGTTACACATTGAAGGAGTCAGGAGTTTGAAATAAAATTACTAACTTTTAAGTTTTTCAATATGCTTAACATTATATTTAAATATTTTTTAAATATTTATTATTTATTTGAATACTTATTAGGCTACCTTCCATAAGAACTGAAAGAATCGGATAGCTAGGAATATACGCACACACTCGACCGTAAGTCTATGGCCAGTTGTGTACATAGAGAGATAATAATTTTTAAATCTAACTAGATAAATTAAATTAATATTTTTTTTATTTTTTTGATAAATCAAACCATTGTTATAGTTAGTGAGAGATGGGTGATGTCCAATCGTAGCGAGATCTTCCAATCCAGTCATATGGACAAGAAGGGCAGACCAATGAATGCCACGATCGAAAGAATTTTTGTAAGTATTAATATATTAGTATATATAATTAGTATTATAGCATTTCTTATAAAATTTTATTTGAATTTATAGTTACAGGATCAGTTAGATGCACTCACGAGCAAGGGCCCGAATACCTCTAGACCTCATGACCATCTGTCTCAGGTCTTGAGGCCTGAGCACTCTGGGATGATCCGATGCAGGTCCAGACATATGTCGATCAGCTATTGGTCTGAGGCGAGCATCTTTTCACAGGCTTTCGATGTCATCAGTTGGAAGGAGATTGAGGAGGCATTGGCATGGGCAGATCATGCTATGATACGAGTAGATCGGGCTAAGGAGCGCACATCTCATCAAGAGGGCATCGTGAGAGACATGGTGTCGACGCTCAGCACATATTTTGGAGATGCCTTCATGGGCTTTGAGGATATGTTAGCCCACATTCCAACTCCAGCTTCGACTCCGGCTCCAACTCCAGCTCCGGCTCCAGTTTCGGCTCTAGCTCCAGGTGACGACGATGATGTAGATTTAGGAGATTTTTGATATATTTTTTTAAAAAAATATTATAATAAATTTTATTTGATAATAAAATTTTAGCATTTTAGAAATATTTTTATGTTTATAATATTTTTTTATATTATATATCTATGCATTTATCAGATAAAATATATAAAAAATTAAAAAATTTATATTTTTTTAATTATTTAAAAGATACGATAGTGATTTTACAACCACTATCGTAGACATGCCAACCGCTGTCATAGGCATGTGTCAACCACTGTCATAGAACCTATCGCAGCAGTTCAATAACCGCTATCATAGATCAAGATATGGCAGCGGTTCAAAAATCGCTATAATAGACAGTCTATGACATCGATTTTCATAATCGCTGCAATAATCACTGTCATAAACCTACAGCGATGGCTACAGTGGCAGTGGTTATATAACCGTTGCCATAGTCTATAACAGCGATTTTTTGGGCTATAGCAGCGGTTTATTCTGTAGTAGTGCATGTAACTAATGGCAGCACTTGGTATGCCTACGACAGTAATTTTGCAATCATTATCGTAGCTTTTGAATAATAAAAAAATATAAAATTATTAATTTTTTATATATTTTATCTGATAAATGCAGAGATATATATAACATAAAAAATATAAAAAAATATTATAAATATAAAAATATTTTTAAAATACTTAAATTTTATTATCGAATAAAATTTATTATAATATTTTTTTAAAAAATACATCAAAAGTCTCCTAAATCTATATCATCATTACTGAAAGATGGAGCATGAGCTGGAGGAGCCAGAACTAGAGCTGGAGCTAGAGAGGCTGGAGCTGTAGGAGCTGATGCTGGAACGTCGGCCAACATGTCCTTAAGGCCTACGAAGTCAGCTCCAAAATGCGCTCTGAGCCTCATCACCATGGTGCTTAGGATGCCCTCTAGATGAGATGTGCGCTTCTCAGCATGAGCAGCCCACACCATAGCCTGATCTACCCATGCCGTAGCCTGAGCTGCCTACACCAACACCTCCTCAAGCTGCTTTTGACTGATGACATCAGAAGCATGTGAAGAGATGCTCACCTCAAATCAATAGCTCATCGGCGTATGCCCAGGCCTGCATCAGATCCTCCTAGAGTGCTCAGGCCCCAAGACCTGAGATAGATGGTCATGGGGGCCAAAGGTATCTAGGCCCTTGCTCGCGAGCGTGTCTAACTGATCCTATAATTGTAAATTTAAATAAAATAATATTAGTAATGTTATAATACTAATCATACTAATATCCTATTTATTACTTGCAAAAATTCTTTCGATCATGGTGCTCTTCTTGTCCACATGATTGGATTAGAAGATCTTGCTAAGACCGGGCATCACTCTATCTTTGATCAGCTATAACAATAGATCAGTTTATTAAAAATATAAAAAAATATTAATTTAATTTATCTAGTAAGATTCAGAATTTATTATCTCTCTATACATAGGACTGGCTATAGACTTATGGCCTAGAGTGTGCGTATACTCCTGTGCTAATCAATTCTCTCAATTTTGATGGAAGATAGCTAAATAAATATTTAAATAAATAATAAATATTTAAATATAATTTTAAGTATATTAAAAATTTTAAAAATTAAAAATTTTACCTCGAACTCCTGGCTCCTCCAATATCTAACCATCCCCTCCTACTAACTCGGAAGACAATCCTGTATCCAAAAAATAAGCTCCTCTGAAGTGTCTCGTCGGTGCTCGAGCCATTCTTTATGAAACTTGATCTTGTAGCCTTAGTGCAACTTTTCAATCTTCTTTAGTCAGACATCTTGAGCCCTCTCATGATCAAAAACGTCATACCTCCTCTGTACAAAATTATCAAAAGTCAGTTACCAAATTATTCTAATCAAACAAAGTATAAATATATCAAATGCATAAATATAATTAAGATACACTTACCAATATCTTCTTTCACATCCGATCCCTGACATCAGCATCCATCAATCGCCAGTCTATGGGCAATACCGAAATAATATCGGACCACCTCACAAGCACTCCGATAAAGGAATGCATCTTCCATACGGTCTTTCCTACTGATCTTTCCTCCACATCATACTACACCATCACCTGATGTTGGCTATTTTACACATGCGGCATGCGTGTAGGACCGCAAAATATCCTACTGGATTATGCACCTACAATGAAAATACGTTATGCCAATATATAAGTATATAAATATTATATAAATAAATAATATAATATAATATAATATAATAAAAATGTATACTCAGATATCGGTATCGGAGCATGTATCAGAGATGTGGCTAATGGTGGAGCTTAGATGCTGGTGGAGTAGATACTGGCGGTGGAGTAGATGTCGATGATCCCTAAGCAATCGATGTAGAGGTAGATGGAGTATGCTTCAATTGCTCCTCAGATACTGAGCTCCGCATAACCCGCTGAGGGGTGGGGGTGAAAGCTAGATGATGTTTCGGTGCCATCGTGACCTACAACATTAATGAATATTAATCAATATAACATGTTGAACAATAATATTAGTATAGCATCAATAAATAGACTCTAATATTTATATCAGAATGTTGAAGTCATCGCCTAGTGGCATCTATAATATGGACATCACCATGGCTCCTGATAAATGTATCTGGGACCTTGATAGTATCAGATAAATTTTGTCCTAGAGAAGCACTTTGAATGCATGGTTCAACATCGTCATCAATTTCGGTATCATCAAAGATATGCCATTTGATTACTATAATTAGCTATAAAATTATTTACAAATTTTAAATTATTCAAATTAAATAATTAATTGATCATGGTACATAATTTTTTCATCCGTATAATTATATATAAATGTATGGATGCCGAAGATTATGTACACTAATCAATTGAGGGGTCTATCGTTATGCAATGCAATAAACAAATGCAACAAGATATAAGCACCCAAAAATTATTATACAATAAATTCTACAACATAAATTACATCCATAAATAATTAAGGATGAGCAACAAATAATTTTACTTTTTATTAGCAGTCGGAGGTTCTCTTAGCGGTCGGTACGGCCTACGACTGTGGGCATGGCCCAAAACCTGCCAATGGAGGTGAGGGTTTTCTTAGCGACCGACATAGCTCATGATCGCAAACACGACCACTACTACAGAATAGCACTACGGCAGTGGTTTGTAACCACTGCCGTAGCTCAAAAAATCACTGCTATAGACTATGGCAGTGGTTAGCAACTGCTGCCACTGCAGCCATCGTCGTAAGTCTATGATAGCGATTGTTGCAATGATTCTAGAAATCGCTGCCATAGAGCGTCTATTGCAGCGATTTCTGAACTACTATCACAGCTTGACCTATGGCAGCGGTTATGTAAACCGCTGCCATAAAGACTATGGCAGTAATTCCAGAACCACTATCATAGGATCTATGGCAGCGGTTATGTAACCGCTACCATAGACTCTATGGCAATGGTTATAGAACCGCTGCATAGGATGTCTACGCAGCGAGTTAAGTAAACTGACTGTCATAGTACTAATTACAGATGGTTGACACATTGCCTATGATAGCGGTTGGCACGTCTACGGTAGTGTTGTAAAATCGCTACCGTAACTTTTGAATAATTAAAAAAAATATAAAATTTTTAATTATATATATATATTTTATCTGATAAATGCATAGATATATAACATAAAAAAAATATTATAAATATAAAAATATTTCTAAAATATAAAAATTTTATTATCAAAAAAAAATTATTATAATATTTTTTAAAAAATACATCAAAAGTTTTCTAAATCTACATCATCGTCGTCATCGAAAAATGGAGCATGAGCTAGAGCCGAAGCCGGAGTTGGAGAAGCTAGAGCTGGAATGCAGGCCAATATATCCTCAAAGCTCATTAAGGTACCTCCAAAATGCACGCTGAGCATCGACACCATGTCTCTCAAGATGCCCTCCAAATGAGATACACGCTCCTCAGCCCAATCTGTCCGCATCGCAGCATGATCTGCCCGTGCCAATGCATCCTCAAGCTCCTCCCGACTGACGACACTGAAAGCCTGTGAAAAGATACTCGCCTTAGACCAATAGCTGGTCGGTATATATCCGAACCTGCATCAGATCCTCCTAGAGTGCTCAAGTCCCAAGACCTAAGATAAATGGTCATGAGGGCCAGAGTTATCCGAGCCCTCGCTCGCGAGCACATCTAACCGATTCTGTAATTATAAATTTAAATAAAATTTTATAAAAAATATTATAATACAAATCATATATACTAATATATTTAATACTTATAAAAATTCTCTCGATTACAGTGTTTATCGATCTGCCCTTCTTGTCCATATGATTAGATCAGAAGATCTCGCTACGACTGGGCATCACTCTATCTCTCATCAGCTATAATAATAGATCATTTTATCAAAAATATAAAAATAAATATCAATTTAATTTATTTAATAAGATTTAGAATTCATTATCTCTCTATACAGATGACTGGTCATAGACTCACGATCGAGAGTGTGCATATACTCCTGAACTGTCCGATTCTTCCGATTTTGATAGAAGATAGCCTAACAAGTATTTAAATAAATAATAAATATTTAAAAATATTTAAATATAACTTGAAGTATATTAAAAAATTTAAAAGTTAGTAATTTTGCCTTGAACTTCTGGCTCCTCCAACGTGTAACCATCCTCTCCCACCAACTCGAAGGACAGTCCTGTATCCAAGGAACAAGTTCCTCCGGAGTGTCTTATCAGTGTAGCCTCGGTACAACTTTTCGATCTTCTTCAGTCAGGCATCTCGAGCCCTCTCATGATAAGAAAAGTCGTACCTCCTCTGCACAAAGTTATCAACAATTAGTTACAAAATTATTTTAATCAAACATAGTGTAAACATGTAAAATGCATAAATATAATTAACATACACTTACCCATATCTCCTCCCATATCCGATTCCTGACAGCAGCATCCATCAAAATCTAGTCTTTGGACTCTATGGGAATAATGTCTGACCGTCTCATAAGTACTCTAAAAAAGAATGCATCTCCCATGCGGTCTCTCCTACTGGCCTTCCCTCCGCATCATACTACACCATCACCTGATGTTAGCGGTTCCACACATGCGCCATACGTATGGGACCATAAAATCTCTGGCTGGATGATGCATCTGCAATAAAAATATGTTATGTAAATATATAAGCATACAAATACTACATAAAAAATAAATAAATAATATAATAAAAATGTACACTTAGATGGTGGTGGAGTAGCATGTGTCGGAGAAGTGGATGATGGTGGAGGCTCAGATGCCGATAGAGTAGATGCCATCGGTAGAATAGATGCCGACGGTAGAGGTTTCTAAGCAGTCGATGCGGAGGTGGATGAAATATGCTCTGACTGCTCCTCAGATGTTGAACTCCGTGTAACCCAACGTGGGGCAAGGGTGAAAGCTAGATGATGTTTCGATGCCATCGTAATCTGCAATGTTAATGAATATCAATCAATATAACATGTTGAACAATAATCAAAGATATGCCTAGGTACCATCCGTATAATTATATATAAATATACGGATATTAAAGATTATGTACACTAATCAATTGACGGATCTATCGTTATGCAATGCAATAAACAAAAGTAATAAGATGGGGGTTCTCTTAGTGGCTGGCATGGCACAGCCTACCAGCACGGCATGGCCCAATGCATGACCTACCGATATGGTACGGTACATTCTATCGACACGACATGGCCTATCGGCACAGCTCAGATGCAGAGCTCCACATAGTCTGTCGAGGGGCGGAGGTGAAAGCTAGATGGCATTTCGATGCCATCATGACCTATAACGTTAATCAATATGAGTTGTAAGTATTTAACCTGTGGTGTCATGATGAGTGTAGTGCGTTTTCAGGTTTAAATTGAAGAATCATTTCAAAAAAAGATTTGCAAAATTTCATCAAGTCAAGATTCTTAAAGAAGAAATTTTTCTTAAGCTTTCAAAGATCAGAAAAAAGAGAGCTCTTTGAACAAAACAAAAAAGATATAAAGAAGAATTCAAATAAAAATCAAATCTCTTTGATTGATAGCAAAAATCTCTTAAAATAGTCTTGGAGCAGTTTTTAAGATGTCTTAATTTTTTTTTGAGAGCTCTCGAGTGGACTGGCACATTCAAATGAAGTTCTGGCATAGTTTCGAGAGGTTTCGAATTAAATTCGAGACATCTCATTCTTTGAACGACAAAAATAAGTATCTATCAAATCTTATCTATTAGTTGATTGATTAGGATTGCACTTGAATATCTATCTCTGTATAAATGAATTAATTGGAGTTCTTACACGATATACAACCTAGATTGAAGCGTGAGCAGTAGATAACATGATATAGATATCCTCTGAACCTAGATAGTGGGG
>QRFJ01000162.1:1011886-1145215 GCA_006176705.1 Cocos nucifera | reverse complement strand
GGTGAACTATTGGATGTGGGAAAGATATAACCATTCAAAGCCCCTTTCGGTGCCATTGTGTTGTTCCAAGAGAAAAAGGATGGTTCTCTTAGGTTCTATGTGGATTGCAGAGGTTTAAATAAAGCTACATCAAAAACAAGTACTCGGTGCCCCTGATTTTAGATTTGTTTGATCATTTGTCCAATGCTGCATACTTCATCAAGTTGGGTTTACAATCATGCTATTGGCAAGTGAGAATTGCTGCAGGAGATGAGCCTAAGACCATAATGGTCATGAGGTATGGATCCATTGAGTTTCTTGTTATGCCGTTTGTCTTGATAATGTATTTGCAACTTTATGCAACTTAATGAATGATATCTTTTATAATTATATCGATCGGTTTGTGATCATTTATTTGGATAATATAGTCATATAGTAATTCTTTGGAAGAACACCGAAAGCATCTTAAGTTGGTATTCAATCGGCTAAGGGAACATAGCTTGTATGTGAAGAAGAAAAAGTGTGAGTTCTGCTGCAAGAAAATTAATTTTCTTGGACATATAGTAGGTATTGGGGATAAATTCCGCTCCTGTCGAAGTTCAGTCTGATACTCAGCCTAATGCAATCGATAGCATGGTGGACTGGCACATTCAAATGAAGTTCTGGCATAGTTTCGAGAGGTTTCGAATTAAATTCGAGACATCTCATTCTTAGAAGACAAAAATTCAATTTCTATGCTCTGAGAGCGAGAAGTCTCATAGGATTCTCAAGAGGTCTCACAATTTCAGCGAGACATCTCATTCAGAACCAAGAGATCTTGAAATCTCTTTCTAACCATCTCTATTTTAGAAATCAAATTTACCTCCCCTCTTGGATTGCAATCTCTGGGCAACAAATATAATATGTTGAACAATAATATTAGCAACACATCAATAAATAGACTCTAATAATTTATATCAGAATGTTAAAGTCATCACCTAGTGGCATTTATAATATGGACATCACCATCGCTCCTAACAAATATGTCTAGAATCTCGATAGTACCAGATAAGTTTTATCCTAGAGGAGCACTTTGCATGCATGATCCAACATCATCATCAACTCAGTATCATCAAAAATATGCCTAGGCACCATCTTCACAACAACACCTTATTGAGGCTTTAAGGGATCACTAACGTAGAAGAGTTGACTAGCTTGGGTGGCAAGTATATATGATTCTTCAGTGCAGAGATGGCATTGCATGTTAACAAGAGTAAAACTACATCCATCAATCTTCATCCCAGAATGTGACAAGGTGTCAAACTAATCACACTTCATCAACACAATTCTTTCTTTAGAATAATAGTCCAAAATGACTATTTTCTCCACCATGCCATAATAGTTCAAATCCTTCGTACGAGGCTGTGAATCCCTTAAGCTAGCATAACACCCAAGGGTGGCGCTAAACATGATGCCATTATTTTGTGTTGTCATATTTACGGACCTGCTATAAATATTAAACCTGTAACCATTAATGACAAGCTATTTATACTCACGCACGGTATGAGAAGGGTCTATTGAAAGAGCACGTACTTCAGGGCTCACATCACTGAGCGACAATCCCCACACCTAATTAAGAAGATGACACCTAATTAGTAAATATGTTCAAATAAGTTATACAAGACAAGAATATATAATCACTTACATGACCTTTGAACCATTCAAAAAAATTTTTATCGTGCATTTTCTGTTTCTTCCGTATACTTAAAGCACCATATTTTACTTTTATGACCTCTTTATGTTTGCTACATGCATAAAAAATAAATTTAGATATAATTAAATATTTTTTTTTAATTATTATAAAATAAATAAGACTGAGTGACTCACCTTATGTATAGCTCAATGACATCATAATTGAAGAGCACGTAGCGGTGTGCCATATTTCTTTTCTTAATGCTTAAATTAGTGAGGCGGTATGAAGTGAAAAGTTCACTTAGCTGTGGAATAGACTTAAATGCAGGCTCAATTGGCTTATACTGATCATCCTGATTTCTCATTGATCGATTACGATGTGTCTCGAGCTTGTTTAAGTATATGGTACAAAAATTTATACACTCTTGATCCAAATAATCTTCTACTATAGATCCCTCTAGGTGATTCATATTTCTTACATAAGATTTTAGAGTTTGAATATTCCTCGTAATAGAATACATCTATCGGTAGAATATTGGGCCTGCAAGTGCAATTTTTTTTGTAAGGTGCACGATGAGATGCATCATAATCGTAAAAAATAATGATGAAAATATGTTCTTTAGATCACATAATATAGTCTGCCCTTGCTTTCATTTTCTTCACATCTTACTTTCATTTTCTTCACATCTTTCTTAAGCAATCTCTTTACACAAATATCTCTGTAAAACTTGCAAAGATGAATAACAGTCATTCTAATATTTTTGGCAACAAGCGGTGAATAGCTATTGGGATTAATTTCTGTATCAGCACATGATAATCATGAGTCTTTAATCCTCCAAGTTTGATATCCTTACTATTCACATGCTTTGATATGTTGCTTGAGTATCCATCAGGAACCTTTATGTTCTCTAACACATGAAGAAATATGGATCATTCAAAAGCATTCGTAACATAGCATGCATGAGGGAGCCTCCACTATTCTTTCCTGCCAACTCTGGATGGAATGATCTTCTAATATTCTATTCTTTCAAGTTAAATTGAGAATTCAAATCATCCTTAGTATTATCTTTGATATTTAAGATTGTTGTGAATAGGAGTATGCACACATTCTTTTTAATATGCATTACATCTAAGCAGTGGCGCAATAAGTTTGTCTTCCAATATGGCAAATCAAAGAAGATGCTTTTTTTTCCTCCAATTAAAGTGTGTCATCTTTCTTTTATCGATGCTTCCTCTTTTTACCATCAATCGGATAATCTTTTTTAAATTCAACATCGAGACCATCCAACTCTCTAAGTACATAACTTTCAGACATCCGGCTAGACGCCTCATCTTCTTCAACAGTGCCATCGAAGGAGCGTGCATCCATCTATATGGATGCTTTTAACGGAGAAAATGTCGATGCCCCATATAGCTAAAGCTCCTTCGATGTATCAACCTTCTAGACCATATATTTTTTTGATAAATCGAGCATGCTAGCTCACCTTTGGTGCTCCAACCCGACATTAGGGCATAGGTTGGAAAGTCATTTATTATCCACAAAAGCACTATGTGCTTGGAGAATGACTCATTCAGCAAAGCATCAAAAGTTGGAACATCTTGAATGCTCCATAACTATTTCAGCTTAGCAATAAGAGGCTACAAATAAACATCAATATCATTACCTACCTCCATCAGTCCAAGGATGAGCACTGTCATGAAAGCAAAGAATTTTTTCATACACATCCATGATGGAAAATTGTAAACATGAATAAATACTTGCCATACACTATGAATGGTATTCATATGCTCGAACGGGTTAAAATCGTCGTACGACAAGCCCAACCTCACATTACATATCTCATGTGCGAAGTCAGGATGTAATTCATTAAACTTTCACCATGCCTCTCCATCGGCTGGATGTCTCAATGCATCATCTTTTGTTTGGTCTTCTTCATGCCATCTCATGTCCTTCGATGTTCTTATCGATATAAATAATTTTTGTAGTCTTAAAATTAAAAAAAAAGTACCACATCAACTTTTGAGGTTCACGAGTCGATGTGCCATCTTTATTCTATTTTCATCTTGACACACCGTACCTCATGCACTCATTTTGGTTGGCATCCCCCTCCCAATAGAGCATGCAATCATTGGGACATGCATGTATCTTGATATAAGCAAAGCCCAGCTGTTCAATAATCTTCGATGCCTCATAATTATTCTTTAAAATTTATATATCATCCAAAAGAATATCCTTCAAAAGCTCTAATATGCAGTTCACTCCATTATTACTGAATCCATTGGAGCATTTTGCATGATACAATCGGATTAAAAACTCCAACTTCGCATCTTTTCACATTCGAGATATAATGGAACATTAGCATCCTCCATCAACTTATGGACCTTTTCTACATCCTCACTATTTATCATTCCACCAACCACAGGATCAGACATGGATGTAGATGCATCATCATTATGGTCAATAAATAAAAAATATCATAAACTATTTGTTCCACTCCTCCATCATGTTGATCGCCTTTTGCGGTCTGCCCTCATCATATTGATCCCAATAAATTTCATAACCAACTTTAAAATCATAAATAGTGACGTGATTATTTACATCTTGATGAGGTAGCCACGGTCCACCCATACACTTTTTATAAGAACATTGGATCAATCCATGGTCCCCAAATTTCTCTATAATAAAATCAAAAAAATTTTGAAGTCCAACCTCATATTTTGATGAGACACTACTAAACTTCATCCATCCCTTATCCATTTTAAAAATGATGATACTGCAATTAAATCATGTGTGAAACTTAAATTATATACTAATGCATTATAAATAAATATGCATTATAAATAAAAAATGCATCATAAATAAGGATTGAAATAAATATCATGTGTGGAACTCATATTAAATATCATTTTTAGACATGTAATAAATGCATCCTATCACCAACTAATAGGTAAAGATAGATCCTATCCCATTCAAAAATTGCATTAATTCTATAGGTTCATTACAGTAATCAAACGATATGCAATAAGGATCGAATAAAATTTTGACAGAATTTCTTCTTAGTTCTCTCGTGTAGGGAGAACAAATGAAAAATACTGTCCAAAATTTCATTCAGAATTTTTAGCATGTTGTTTAATTACTGCAACTACCTATAGAATTATCTATAATTTTTAAACTATCTAAATTAGACAATCAATTGATCATTGTACATAATTTTCTCATCCATATAATTATATATAATTATACGGATGCCGGAGATTATGTACACTAATCAATTGATGGATCTATCATTATGCAATGTAATAAATAAAAGTAATAAGATATAAATATCTAAAAAATATTAACCAATAAATTCTACAACATGAATTACATTCATAAATAATTAAGGATAAGCAATAGTCATAGATCCGATCTCTTGCACGAACCTAGGTGTTAATCCAAAAATCTGAAAGAAGAATGAAGTAGATGATGACGGCATCTTAGGACTTAAAGTTGAAACCTTGGAGAGACATTTCAAATTCTATTCGCATCCATCGAGCTGGCTTGCTTAGAAGCCGAGTCGGCTCCATGCCTGAGATAGTCAGCTCTATGCCTGAGACATCCGACTCAGGTCCTCCCCCAGTCGGCTCAATCTCGGCTCGAGCTGGCTTGGCTATGTGCCATCCCCTATTCTTGGCTGTCTCCGCACTTTTCTCATCTTTTTTACTGCCCATCTCCCACTAAATCTCCATCGCCGACGAGGCCGGACCCCCTCCCTGATCCCTCTCTTGATCTCCCTCTCTCCCTCTCTCGATCTTTCTTGCCGACGAGGCTGGACTCCCTCCCTCCCTCTCTCAATCTTCTTCACTGGCGATGGCGGCGAGGTCGAACCCCTCCCTCCATTTCTCACTCTCTCGATCTCCCTCGCCGATGAGGTCGGACCCTCTCCCTCCCAGTGATGCCAGCGAGGTTAGATCCTCTTCCTCCCTCTCTCTCTCTCGATCTTCCTCACCGACGACGGTGGCAAGGCCAAACCCCTCCCTCCATTGGATATTTGAGTCTGGGTCTTATACTTCAAGTACGGACCTATCGGATATTCGGATTCAGATCCGGTACCAGTAATTAAAATTAGGTCCGAATCTGAATATCCAGATTTTGACCCAAACCCAACCCATTGATAAGTCTACTCCAGTGATTAATAAATAATACTATTAAATTAAAATAAAAATTATACCTTCAATTACAGAGAGAGGGTCGCACCGAAAGCTCTGAGGGTCATCGACGATGGTGCTAGAGGTAACCTATGAAATAAGAGCAAGATAGAGAGAAGAGAGAGAAAGAGAAAGAGGAAAGAGAGAGAGGGGAGAGAGAGAGGAGGGGCCTGGAGGGGCACCATGATGGGGAGGTCAGGGAAGCGGGAGGGCAGGGGGCAGATGGCTGGAGATGGGGAGGGCAGGGTTGGTGGCGGCCCAGGATGGGGAGGGGAGGGACGGTGGTGGCTGGGGATGGGGAGGGTAGGGGGTTGGTGGCCGGGGATGAGAAGGGCATGGGGTGGGCGGCGGTGGTCGAGGATGGGAAGGGCAGGGGCGGCGGCCAAGGAGGGTAGGAGGTGGGCGGCCAGGGATGGGGAGGATAGGGGGTGGCCGCGATCGGGGGTGGGAAGGGCAGCATGGGGGTGGGACGGGCGAGGGTTGGACGAGCAGGGAGTGGGCAAAGACCATCGGGGAGGGGCCGACGTCGGGGGGGGACGTGCGGGAGGGGGTGGCGTGGCACCGGTAGGGGGTGGCAACTGTCGAGGATGGGGAGGGGAAGGGGGAGGAGGCGGGCACCGAGAGGTGGGGCCGGTCGGGAGGGAAGAAGGGGCAGCACCAATCGAGGGGCGGGGAAGGACTTGGGTGGAGTCTCACCGGAGATGGAGAGAAGGGGAGAGAAAGAGCACGCATGGAAGGAAAGAAAAATTTGAGAATTTTTAATCTAACCTACGGTAGTGATTTTCGAACCACTACCATAGATCTATGGCAGTGGTTACTAAAAACTACTGCAATAGATCTACGATAGCGATTTTCTAACCACTGCCATAAATGTATAGCATCGATTTTCAGTAATCGTTGTCATAGATAAAAAAAATTTATTTTTTTAAGTATTATATAATTTTAAAATTTAATGCTCATCCTCATCATTTATTATCTAAATAATTACTATTAAAATTTTATTACAAAAGATCATCTCGATCCGATGGCTCTAGCTTTATCGATCAGAAAAATTTGATTTCAACAATCACGAACGACGATGCGATGATCTAATAGATGAAGACCTTCGATCGGTTCAAAAATCTATTATGATGATCTCAGTGATATTTATAGCATACTACCAAAGTTTTATTTCTATCGGATATCGTTATCATGGTCAATTTAGTATGGAATAATTTCAATCGTTAAATTAGAAACAAGCGATCAAAGAACTAAACGATGTTTGATTATGAGATAATTTTTTAGTTAAATGATCTTTGCTATAATTTTAATTATTTTATACGATGATGATAGTAAAATTTAAATCATTTTTGTATGAACTATTTATGTTAAGCAGATATTGCAAAAGTATGAGCATAACAATCAATGGAGTTTGAGAATGGTTATCAGGCAACATATAATTTTAAATCGTTCTTAGTTTCATGAGTTGAATTTTATAATCACCACTGTAAAAAATGATTAAAGTGGTATCAAAAATTATTTATAAAAAAATTATCTCATAATCGAACACCGTCTGGTCCTTTAATCACTCATTTATCATTTAACGATCGAAATTAACCTATACTAAATTTACCAAGATAACGATATTCGATTGAAGTAAAATTTTGATAGTATACTATAAATATAATCGAGATCATCATTGCAGATTTTCGAATCCATCGAAGATCTTCATCTATCAGATCATTGCATTATTATTCATAATCGTCGAAATCAAATTTTTCTGATCGATGAAGCTAGAGCCATCGGATCGAGGCGATCTTTTGCGATGACACTGTAATGATAATTATTTAGATAATGAATGATGAAGATGGACATTAAATTTTAAAATTATATAATATTTTTAAAAAAATAAGAAAAAAATATATGATAGTGGTTACAAATAATCGCTGCCATAGATCGACTTATAGCAGCGGTTACAAGAAACCGCTGCTATAGAATCGAGCTATAGTAGTGATTTTTCTAACCGCTGCTATAGGTCCGATCTATGGCAACGGTTGTCGTTAATCACTGTCATAGGTCGGTCTATGGCAGTGGTTTTTTATAACTGCTGCTATAGGTCAATCTATAATAGCAGTTCTTTTTAATCATTATCGTAGACTCTATTATAGTAGTTTCAAAAATCGCTACCATAGTATGCACTGTCGTAGGTTCTTTTTGTAGTAGTGGACTCAGAATCCATCGACGGTGATTTTCTTATCGATCGGTATGGCCTAAGGGCTATCCACAGTTGTCGACACGGTACAAAGCTATCGACATGGCATGGCCCAAAATCCATCGGTAGGAGTTTTCTTATCGACCAGCATGGCCCAAGGACTGTCCACGACTATCGATATGGCACAGCCCAAGGGTTATCCATGGTCTCGGACATGACACGACCCAAGGGCTGTCCACGACCGTGGACATGGCATGGCCTCATCCAAATTCCATCAATATGGTCTAGAACCAACCGACAGAAGTTTTCTTATCCACTAGCACAATCCACGATCGATAGATAATTATAATATTTATAATATTTAGAATAAATATTTATAATATTTATTATAAAAATTTTAAAAATTATTATAAATATTAGAAGTGATTAATAAATAATACTATAAAATTAAAAAAATATACCTACGACTACGGAGAGGAGATCACACCGAAAGCTTCGAGGGTCACTGACCACGATGCTAGAGGAAGACGATGGTGCTAGAGGTAACCTTCGAAACAAGAGCAAGATTATGAAATAGAGAGAGAAGAGAGAGAAATAGAAAGAGGAAAGAGAGAGAAAGAGGGTGGAGAGAGGGAGAGGTGGCTGGGGGGGCACCATGATGGAGAGGTTGGGGGAGGGGGGGGGTGGTGCGTAGTGATGGGGAAGGGCGGCCTGGGGGGTGGGGTGGTGGGGTTGAGCGAGGAGGGCGGGGGGCACCGAGAAGCGGGGGTGGCCAGGGATGGGGGGCCAAGGGGGTGCGGTGATGGGGTGACCGGGGGGGTGTGTGGTGATGGGGAGGGGTGGCCTGGGTGGTGGGGGTGGTGGGGGTTGGGGGATTGACCGAGGAGGGGCCGAGAGGTGGGGGCAGCTGGGGATGGGGGGGGCCGGGGGGCACGGTGATGGGGAGGCCGGGGGGTGCATGGTGACAGGGAGGGGTGGTCCGGGAGGTGGGGGTGGCGGAGGTTGGGGGATTGACTAAGGAGGGGCGGGGAGGGGCCGAGAGGTGGGGAGGGGTCGAGAGGCGGGGGCGGTCGGGATGGGGGCGAGGAGGATGCAGTGATGGGGAGGCCAGCGGGTGCATAGTGATGGGGAGGGGCAGCTCGGAGGTGGGGGTGGCGGGGGTTTGGGGATTGACCGAGGAGGGGCGAGGATGGGATGAGAGGTGGGGGCGGTCGGGGAGAAGGGGGGCACCGAGAGGCAGAGGCGGCTAGGGGGAAGGAGGGGCGGCACCGGCCAGGGAAGGAGAGGACTGGGGTCTCATCGGCAATGGAGAGGAGGGAAGAAGAGAGAGAGCGCACAGGAGGAAACCTAATTTAGGATGGATTAATTTTAACCTAACCTACGACAGTGATTTTCGAACCGTTACCATAGCTCTATAGCAGCAGTTCTCGAATCGCTACCATAGCCATAGATCCACTCTACAAAAAAAAACTACGACAATGGTTTCTAACCGCTGTCGTAATCCAAAAAATCACTGTCATAAGCTATGATAGCGATTTTCTTACCGCTACTACTGCGGCCGTCACCGTAGCTCTATGACAGCGATTGTTACAGCGATTGTTAGAACCGCTGCCATAAATAGTCTATTATAGTGGTTTATAATCCGCTGCAATAGATCGACCTATAGCAGCGGTTATGTAACTACTGCCATAGATTATCTATGGCAGCGGTTACATAACCGCTGTCATAGGTAATCTATAGCAACGATTTTTTAATCGCTGTCATAGGTCTAATGCAGCAGTTGGCACCATTTGCACTAGGGATCTATGATAGCGGTTGGCACGGATATGACAGCAATTATAAAATCACTGCCGTAGATTTTGAATAATTAAAAAAAATAAAAATTTTATTTTTTTATATATTTTATCTGATAAATATAGATATATAATATAAAAAAATATAATAAACATAAAAATTATTCTAAAATACTAAAATTTTATTGTCGCATAAAATTTATTATAATATTTTTTTAAAAAATAAAATACATCAAAAGTCTCCTAAATCTACATCATCGTCGTCGTCGTCAAGGGGAATCAGAATCAGAGCTGGAGCTGGAGCCAGAGTCGAAGCTAGAGCTGAAGCTGAAATGCGGACCAACATATCCTCGAAGCTCGTGACTTCAAAATACGCACTAAGCATCGACATCATGTCTCTCACAATGCGCTCAGTCCGATCTGCCCGCGTCGCAGCATGATCTGCCCATGCCAATGCCTCCTCAAGCTCCTTCCGACTGACGACACTGAAAGTCTATGAGGAGATGCTCACCTTAGATCAGTAGCTCATCGACGTGCGTCCAGGCCTACATTGGATCCTCCCAGAGTGCTCAGACCCCAAGACCTAAGATAGATGGTCATGGAGCCCAGAGGTATCTGAGCCCTCGCTCGCAAGCGCATCTAACTATTCCTGTAATTATAAATTAAAATAAAATTTTATAAGAAACACTATAATACTAATCATATATACTAATATATTTAATATTTATAAAAATACGTCCGATCGCGATATTCATCAACCTGCCCATCTTGTCCATGCGATTGTATCGAAAGATCTCGCTATGACTGGACATCACTCCATCTCTCATCAGCTATAATAAAAAATAAATTTATTAGAAAGATGATAGAAAGTATAAATTTAATTTATCTAGTAAGATTTAGAATTAATTATCTCTTTATGCATACGACTGGTCATAGACTCGTGGCCTAGAGTATGCGTATACTCCTAAGCTACACGATTCTTTCGATTTTGATGGAAGATAGCCTAACAAGTATTCAAATAAATAATAAATATTTAAAAAATATTTAAATAAAATTTTAAATATATTAAAAAATTTAAAAGTTAGAAATTTTATCTCGAATTTCTGACTCCTCCAGTGTCTAACCATCATCTCCTACTAACTCGAAGGATAGTTCTATATTCAGGGAACAAGCCCCTTCGGAGTGTCTCATCGATGCTCGAGCCATCCTCTATGGAGCTTGACCTTGTAACTTCGGTATAACTCTCTGATCTTCTTCAGTCGGGCATTTCGAGCCCTCTCGTGATCAAAAAAGTCATACCTCCTCTGCATAAATTTATTAAAAATTAGTTATAAAAATTTTTAATCAAACATATATAGTGTAAATATATAAAATGCATAAATATAACTAAGATGCACATACTTACCCATATCTCCTTCCATACCCAATCCCTGACGGCAGCATCCATCAAACGCCAGTCTTTGGGCTCTACGAGAATGATGTCTAACCGCCTCACAAGCACTCCAAAAAAGGAATGCATCTCCCACATGGTCTTTTCTATCGACCTTCCCTCCGCATCGTAATAGACCATCATCTGATGCTGGAGGTTCCACACGTGTGCCATACATGTGGGACCGTAAAATATCCGACTAGATGATGCACCTACAATGCAAATATGTTATGTAAATATATAAGTGTATAAATACTATATAAAAAATAAAGTTGTGCTAATATAATAAAAACGTACACTCAGATGCCTGCGATGGTAGCAGCTATCGGTGGAGTAGATGCTGCTGATGAAGTAGATGCCGCTGGTGGAGTAGATGTCGATGGTGGAGGTCCTTGAGCAACCAATATCGAGGTGGATGGAGTATGCTCCGACTGTTCCTCGGATGCTGAACTATGCATAACCTGTCGAACGACAGGAGTGAAAGCTAGATGGCATTTCGGTGCCATCATGATCTACAACGTTAATAAACATTAATCAATATAACATCATAACATATCAAATTCAATTCGCTCGAAAGTCGAGCCAGCTCCGTGCTTGAGACATTCGACTAAAATCCTCTCCCAACCAGCTTGATCACGGTTCGAGCTGGCTCGACTGCATATCCGAGCTGGCTCGACTGTGTGCCATCCTCTCGATCACTCCCTCTCTCGATCTCTCTCATCGACGATGACGGCGAGGCCGAACCCCTTTCTTTCAACGTTTTCATCTATCGATCTTCCTCTCTTCCTCTCTCGATCTCCCTCGTCGGTGAGGTCAGATCTCATCCCTCCCTCTCTCACTCTCTCGATCTCCCTCATCGGCAAGGTTGGATCTCATCCCTCCCAGTGATGCCGACGAGGTCGGACCCCCTCCCTCCCTCTCTCGCTCTCTCGATCTCCCGATCTCCCACTCTTCTTCTCTCGATCTCCCTCGTCGATGAGATCGAACCTCCTCCCTCTCAATGATGGCAGTGAGGCCGGACCTCCTCCCTCCCAATGATGGCGATGAGGTCGGATCCCTCCTTTCATCTCTCAAGTACAGACTCGTCGGATATTCAGATTTGGATCCAGTACTGATAATTAAAATTGGGTCTGGATCTGAATATCCAGATTTTAATCCGAATCCAATTCATTGACAGATCTAGTCCACAGTCGCTAACATTGCACGGTCCAAAAACTATGGCATGCAGATAATTATAATATTTATAATAAATATTTATAATATTTATTATAAATATTTTATAATATTTATTATAAATATTTTATAAATATATATATGATTAATAAATAATACTATAAAATTAAAAAAAATTATACCTACGGCTATAGAGAGTGGGTTGCATCGAAAGCTCCGAGGGTCGCCGACGATGATACTAGAGGAAGACGACGGTATTAGAGGTAACCTGCAAAATAAAAGCAAGATAGTGAGATAGAAAAGAGAGAAAAAAAGAGGAAAGAGAGAGAGAGCAGGAGCGATCGGGGATGGGGGGCCAGGGGGAGGGGGGCACAGTGACGAGGAGGCTGAAGAAGGCTTCGCACTCGACCGAGGGAGGGTCAGAATGGTGGTGGTGGTGGAGGGGTGGGGTTTTTGCGGGGGTCGAAGGAGGGTGGAGGGGGGTTCGCTGGAAGGGGGGTTTGTTTTGGTTTTGCACTGGGACAAGAGGAGGATAGAGTGGGTTTCACGGGAGGCCGGCGGAGGGTGGATGGGGGTTCGTCGGAGGGGGCATTTCATAGGGGGCCGAAGGAGGTCGGAGGTCGGATGGGGGTTCATCAGAGGGGGGGTTCGCTGGGGATCGAGGGAGGATCGGATGGGGGGGCGGGGGGTGTGGGATTTTTATGGGGGGCCGAGCGAGGGTGGAGGCGAGTTCACCGTGGGGGGGTTCATGGGGGGCCGAGGGAGGGTCGGATAGGGGTTCGTCGGAGGGGGGGTTTCACTAGAGGCCGAGGGAGGGTCGGATAGAGGGGTGGGGGGGCGGGTGGTGGATGGCGGGTGGCGGAAAGGGGCGATCGGGGATAGAGGGCCAAAGAGGGAGGGCGAAGGAGAGGCAGCATCGGTCGAGGGCGAAGGAGGGGCGACGCTGACCAAGGGGGAAGGAGGGGCGATGTCGGTCGGGAGGGGAGGAGGGGCGATGCCAGTCGGGAGGGGGGAGCTGCAACGTCGGTCGAGGGAGAGGAGCCTCATCGATGATGAAGAGGAGGAGAGAGAGAGAGAGCAAGAGAAATCGAGCACGCACGAAAGAGAAGAAAAAATTTAGAAATTTTTAACCTAATCTATGGTAGCGGTTATTGAACCGCTATCATAGATCTACGACAGCGGTTAACGAACCGCTGCCATAGATCTACGACAGCGATTAGCCAAAATTACTGTCATAGATCTACGACAGCGGTTCTATAACCGCTACTGTAGATCTATAGCAGCGATTTTTTATAATAGCTGCCATAGATGAAAAATAATATTTTTATTTTTTTAAATATTATATAATTTTAAAATTTAATATCCTTCTTTATCGTTCATTATCTAATTAATTATAATTAGAGTATCATCGCAAAAGATCGCCTCGATCTGATGGTCCTAGCTTTATTAATCAAAAAAATTTAATTTTGATGATCACAAATGATGATGCAATGATCTGATAGATGAAGATCTCTGATGGATCCAAAAACCTACAATGATGATCTCGATGATGTTTGTAGCATACTATCAAATTTTACTTCAATCGGATATCGTTATCATTATCAATTTAGTACGAAATGATTTCGGACGTTAAATTAGAAACAAGCGATCAAAGGGTTAAAGGGCATTCAATTATGAGATAATTTTTTAGTTAAATGATCTTTATTATAATTTTAAATATTTATACAAAGATGATAGTAAAATTCAAATCATTTTCGTATAAACTATTCATGTTAAGTAGATATTACAAAAGCACGAGCATAACAACCAGTGAAGTTTCAGAATGATTATCAGGAGACGTATAGTTTTAGATCGTTCTTTATCTCACGAGTTAAATTTTATAATCACCACCATAAAAAATGATTAAAATAGTAGTCAAGATCATTTATAAAAAAAATTATCTCATAATCGGACACCGTTTGGTCCTTTGATCATTCGTTTATCATTTAACGGTCGAAACTAACCTATACTAAATTGATCAAGATAATGATATTTGATTGAAGTAAAATTTTGATAGTATGCTACAAATATCATCGAGATCATCATTGCAGGTTTTCAAATCCATCGGAGGTCTTCATCTATTAGATCATTGCATTATCGTTCATGGTCATCGAAATCGAATTTTTCTGATTGACGAAGCTAGGGTCATCGGATCAAGGCGACCTTTTGCGAAGACACTCTAATGATAATTATTTAGATAATGAATGATGAAGATGAGCATTAAATTTTAAAATTATATAATATTTTATATATATATATATATATATATATATATATATGGCGGTGGTTATAATTAACCGCTGCCATAAATTAGATTATAGCAGCGGTTCCTACTAACCGCTGCTATAGGTCCGATTTATGATAGCGGTTACAATGAACTGCTGCTATAGATCAACCTATGACAGCGATTTTCTGTAATCGCTGCTATATGTCAGACCTATGACAGCGGTTATAAAAATCGCTGCCACATGTCCTATCTATAGCAGCGGTTAACGAAAACCACTGCCGTAGGAGCTATGGCAGCGATTTCGAAAATCGCTGTCATAGTAAGCACTGCCATAGGCCATTTTTGTAGTAGTGGTCCATAGCAGTAGTTTAAAAATTGCTACCATAGATTTATAGTAGCGATTTTCAGTAACCATTATCATAAGTTGGAAATCAATTTTTTATATTTTTATTCTAAATATTATATAATTTTAAAATTTAATATCCATCTTCATCGTTCATTATCTAAATAATTATCATTAGAGTGTCATCACAAAAGATCGCCTCGATCCAATGGCCCTAATTTCATTGATAAAAAAAATTTAATTTCGACGACCACAAACGACGATGTGATGATCTGATGATAGAAATCATCGATGAATTCAAAAATCTACAATAATGATCTTGGTGATATTTATAGTATACTATTAAAGTTTTACTTCAATCGAATATCGTTATCATGATTAATTTAGTATGAAATAATTTCGATCGTTAAATGAGAAACAAGTGATCAAAGGACCAAATGACATCCTATTACGAGATAATTTTTTTAGTTAAATAATTTTTTCTATAATTTTAATAATTTTATACAGTGATGATCATAAAATTTAAATTATTTTGGTATGAACTATTCATATTAAGTAGATCTTATAAAAATACGAGCATAATTACCAATGAAGTTTAAGAATTATTATCAAGCGATGAATAGTTTTGGATCGTTCTTAGATCCACGAGTTGAATTTTATAATCACCACCATAACAATGATTAAAGTAGTAACCAAGATCATTTATGAAAAAAAATTATCTTATAATCGGACGTTGTCTAGTCTTTTGATCACTCGTTTATCATTTAACGATCGAAATTATTCCGTACTAAATTGACCAAGATAATGTTATCCGATTGAAATAAAATTTTGATAGTATGCTATAAATATCACCGAGATGATCATTGCAAATTTTTGGATTCATCAGAGATCTCCATCTATCTGATCATCATATTGTCGTTCGTAGTCATCGAAATCAAATTTTTCTCATCGATGAAGCTAAGGCCATCGAATTGAAGCGATCTTTTGTAATAATATTCTAATGATAATTATTTAGATAATGAATGGTAAAGATGAGTATTAAATTTTAAAATTATATAATATTTAGAGTAAAAATATGAAAAAAAATATGGCAGCATTTATACGAAACCACTGCTATAGATCGCATCTATTATAGCGGTTATTTTAAATCGCTATCATATATCAGACCTATAGTAACGGTTCAGTGTAACCGCTATCATAGGTCGGATCTATAGTAGCAGTTCTTTATAACTGCTGCTATAGATCAATCTATGGTAGCGATTCTTTGTAACCGCTGTCGTAGATCCTATTACAGTGGTTTCAAAAAATATTATCGTAGTATGCACTATCGTAGCCCCCTTTTGTAGTAGTATATTTAAATGCAAATTATATCGATTATCTTGATAGTAGAAAGTCCATATTAGGTTACATCTTTTTATTAACTGGTGAAATAATCTCATGGAGAAGTGCAAAATAGCGTATTATTACCTGCTCTACTATGAAAGCTGAATATATAAGCTGCTATGGTTGAAAAAATTCATCTCAAAGCTCGGAGTTATGGATTCTATTTTCAAGTCACTAAGAATTTATTATGACAATTCTACTGTAATTTTTTTCTAACAGTAGTAAGATGACCAATGCAAATAAGCACATTGATATTAAGTATCTTACTATAAATAAGAAAATTAGTAGTCATCGGATGTCTATTAATTTTATTGGTACTACTTGTATGATAGCCGACTCTTTAATGAAGATTTAATATCCAAAATTTTTAAAGAGCATATAAAAGTTATGAACATTTATCATTGAAATATTTAATTTATAATAAACACTTATTTTAAGATCTCTTAATAGTTTGACGACTGCTATTACTTTTATTTAATTATTATTTATATATATTTTGATTGATTTTTATCAAAATTAAAGTAAATAGAAGTATTATTTATATGACATAACAGTGGGACCATTATCATAGATATTATAATTTTTAATAGCACTATATATTCTAACATATAAGACTGGGTTAAATAAGAATTATTGATGTCATGATATATGAAAGAAAGTATGTCAATTGAGATATATAACCACCATGATTTGCATCAATGATTTTTACTTAATCAAAGTATAAACGATCTTCAATGAATAGATAATTAGATAATTTTTTATAAAATGAGTGCACACTCGTCGGATCAATTTTAAAATTTTAATTTAGAATTATTATTTTAAAAAATTAAAATTAAAAAAATTATATTTTTTAAAATATTTTAGCAAAATCAAAGAGTTAATTTTAAGTGATAATATAGATCAAATGAGAGAATGTTGGATTTAACTCCATAATGTGAATTCATT
The DNA here is from genome assembly GCA_006176705.1 of Cocos nucifera. Lineage (NCBI taxonomy): Eukaryota > Viridiplantae > Streptophyta > Magnoliopsida > Arecales > Arecaceae > Cocos > Cocos nucifera. The sequence goes on along the minus strand of QRFJ01000162.1, from coordinate 1,127,854 downwards.
ATCACTTAGTTAGGTTTAACTCATTGGATCAGATCCTAAATCAATTACGATGAGCCCAATTAATTAAAAAGTTACATTCCTGATAAGACTTAGATAGTAATTCTTATTCTAATCGAGATTAAATCTTTTGATGGGATAAGTAAGTGCGGGTATAAATAAAGATGGCCTGGTCTCTTTTCTCCAACTCTCAAGAGAGCGTGATAATTTTCATCAATTGCCTGCATTAAGATGGAGGGTGAGGAGAGAGAAGATTGCTACTTATGGAAGATGGATTTGATGCTCTACAGGCTACGTGATCATCGTATTATCGTATTGGTGAGATAATGGTGCAAGATATATTTTATTTTAATTTTATATGAATATTAGAGCACGATCTAAGCATAAAAGTTTAAACTAACATTTAAAAATTAAAATTTATATAAAAAAATATTCATATTATGCATACTCTTATAAAAATATTATTCAAAATTATAAATCTAACATTAAGTGTTTGACATGATTATTGCAAACTATAAATTTTGAAATAAATTATTTTTTATTTTAATATTATATGATAGTTAGAAAAAAGATTATGCATACCTATCTTTGCATAAAATTTTGAATAACAATTATTTGTTGCTTTTCAGAAACGATACATGATACTTTGAATTTAAAATTTTTATGAAAATAAATATGATTATATTGTAAAAATGGATGAAAAAAACTCTATAGATATATATTTATTTAAATTGGTTGATAATTTATCTATATGCTTGTGATGTGGTGTATCATACAAATATTAATTTATATAATATTTGAGTTGATCCGTGGTTCATATATTCGAATAATATGTCTCAACTAAAGATTAATTGGTTATCCAACGGATTTATTATTTTTTAATAAAATAAATTTGAAATTTTAATTGGACTAGGGATAGAATGGTATGGTAAAATTTTAAATGGATTTAGACATGGATAGGACAAATTTTGCAGAGGTACCAACCCGTTTCCATTATTAAAGGATCCCATGAAGTTATCAATCAGTCTTTATTTTAATTGCCACCGAATAATTGAATACCATTTGATCGGTGGAATTCCATTGACCCAGCTGTCATGACCACCAGTGCATTAGTCATGTTTGGACGGTCTAGATTGACGTTAAAGAAGCTAATCTTAATTCCCCCACTATCAACTATAAATACGACGAAGACGCCACCTGAGAGCTCATACTAGTCGTCCTTTTCCTCTGTCTCCGGGGCCTTACGGTCAGATCAAGAAAGCGCCCCACGAGAACAAAGGCGTCAAGAAATGAAGCCCTTCCCCGCCCTCGCTCTCGCCCTCCTCGTCGCCGCGGCCATTGCCTCCGCCGCCCCAGCACCGCCCCCGCCAGCATTCGGGTGCGCGGTCGAGCTGGTGGCGATGTCGACGTGCCTGCCGCATGTGGCGGCGCCTCCCAACAACCCGACACCGGCGCCTTCCTCCGCGTGCTGCGCGACCTTCTTCTCCGCCATCGACGGCGCCGGCGCCGGCGCCGGCGCCACCTGCCTGTGCCACCTCGTGCGGGATCCCTCCCTCCTTGGATTCCCCCTCAACGCCTCCCGCATCGTCGCCCTCTTCTCCACCTGCGGTGGCTCCGACGCCGGTGCCGCCTCTTCGTTTGCCGAGATCTGCAAAGGTTCCATTCCCACCCTCGACTTCTCTCTAATTATGTTTATTTCTCGACCTTGTGTTTTTTTTCCATTTTTTTTAATTTGTTCTTTTCTCGTTTTTTGCGAGCGAAAAAACTAAGCTATGTTTTCTGAAAATTTCTTTCTTTTAATTATATTTATTGTCTATTTTTCTCCTTTACCCCCTTCGTTTCCGTTTGGGGAAGGGGGAGGGTTTGGTCTATCATAACTGTATCCTCGCGCGAATCCACCGTTTGAATCTATGAATGACAGTGTTCCCTGCGGTGGATGATCCAACGGTAGATGATAGCTGCAAGTTACCAGACCCGATTGCCATTTTATCTTTTATCAAAAAAACCAAACAACTTTTGTGAAATTTTTCCCGCCATCTGCCATCCACGCACGCTGACGTGCGCTGAGGGTAATCATTTGTCACCATTGTAGTCTAAAAAATGGGTCACCACACACTCTAGTTGGCATGGAGGGCGGTTCCGCCGGTTAACTTGTGGCTGGGGTAAGTTATAACGCGGGGTGGGTTCTTGGGTTGATTCTCGCGCAGATGCCTCGACGCTCCCGCCACTTCGCGACACCCCTGCGGATACCGTCGACGAACAGTCAGGTAAAAGTACATATGTACCCTCGAGTTCTCGGTTTAATTTAGTTCCTTTATAAAATATTATTAAAAAGCACCGTAGTAAAATCCTTATTCGATCATCTCGTCTCCTAGTGGACGTTGCTGATGCGCCGGCGCCGGCCCCCGCGGATCCTGACCACAAACCCGACTCCGGTATGACGAAGCTTAATCTCCGTCTAATGAAAGAGTAATAATTATTTTATACTCTCTGCAATGCCTAATACCGACCCGCTTCTCCTCTTGTATCTCCGGTACACAGCGATTGTACCGAGATACCGTACAGAACCGGAGATGGTGATATCGAGCGCGGCGTCAGCTCTGGAGCCGGTTCGGAGCAGCGAAGGCCCGAGCTTGGCTTGGTTTGCGGTGCTTTTCCCTCTCCCTCTTTATAACATCCATTTGCGTCGGGTCCAGTGAGGCGTCGTGTAATTTTTGTGGATTGCCGACTCGCTGTGGATGCTTTCAGCTTGCCTTTACGTGCTTGTATTTTTCCGTCCAGGATTGGCATCCTCGTACCATATGAGCAATTTTTCATGTTAGATTCTAACTCCAACACCAGGGCATGTACGCTAGAAAATGTTTCTGACATTCTGATGTATCATATCGCATCCCCCTACGCATGGCTAATAATCTGGAGATTAAGGGTTGAGTTTTAGACCTGTTTTGGGGATAAACTATAAAGTTAAATTGTTGCACAAAAGTTAACAGCTTTGGTGAAAAATGATAGGAAAACGAGAAAATGGCTTCCGATGCTATAGAACTATAGCATGGGAAACCGACAAAGCTTACCGAGACACCCTTTCCCAATAATAGCTTCCATTAAAATAAGGGAGAAGTAAAGACTAGCTAACCTCCATGTAAATATTAGGTTTTCTCACAGGCAGCTTATCTGCGGTTGCTATCTCATGCCAAAGCTTTTAATCACTTTATTATTTTTAGGATAAATCAGAATTTATTAAACTATTTTAGCATAAATACAATCATAAGAATCAGAAGGTAAAATGTCAAACAATGGCAAAGGAAAATTAAACATAGACATATTCTATGATGCAGACCTTGTATAAGCAGCAATATATAAAGCCGTTTGATATGGATTGGAAAATCTTATCTTGATTGAAGCCGAGGTACAAGAAGCCCCGGTCCAATCCAATCTTTATATGAGGTATTTTCGAGATCGATCCAAGTTGACATTTCATTAAGGAAGTTATATGCTTGATATCACCATTCAATTTATACCTATCAAGAAAATCTTGGAGTTTGTATGGCAGTCTATTGTGAACAGATAAAAAAAATATAACCACATATCTCTTCAGAAGGATAAAATAAAATAAAATAAGAAGAATAATTTAATTCTCCAAATTTCTCATGGCACTTCTATGTTCATCTATAAATAGAGGGCCAAGAGAGGATCCTCGAAGTATGCAATTATTTCTCTCTCAATAACATGCTCCTTCTCTTTGTTCCTTGAGCATTAAAAGATTTCCACCATAACCAACTATAGTCAGAAATTTATTTTACAGGTCAAGTCACCGCCGTCAAGCACTAGCCACATCCTTTCTCCGATCAATTCAGCCTCTACCAGAAGACTAGCGCTAACAAATTGGCACCATAAGAAGGACTTAAATTTGTTTATGGGAAAGAGCAAAGAGGACATGTCCGATCACCATGGCACCATGTAAAGAGACCTCATAGCACCACTCCAATGCCACTGCTTTAAGGGCAACTGGAGTCCCTGCAAACTCGCAGGTGCCTCCACGATAGATGAAGATGCCACCACCTTCCCAATCGACTATAGGGATGGACTCGATCAGTTCAATATGCTCGTACAGTAGGTACAAACTCTGGTCTAGTTACTATCATGCAAACAATGAAGCAAAATAACAAGGTACGTAGAAAAGGATCTTAACAAGCACCGGCTCATCCTCCACACGGCCTAGAAAGGAAGAGACAAAGTTGGCACAATTGACCTAAAAGTCCTATCTAGGAAGAAGATGATCCCTAACCCCACAATCCGGGAGAGACTCCACTCCAGACTGATCTCATTGCTAGTCTCCATCTTGGCATTCAGAGGCTTATATCGTCTGAAATGCTGATGTGAATCGTATGCTTCAGGAGATGGATCAGCGAATCAAAATTCTACAAAACCAAACCTTGACTCAAGATGGCGAGCTTAGCTTCAAGGCCGAACTACCTTTTAGTGCAATGATCATACAGGAGCCGATCCCTACTAACTTTAAGATGCCGTAGTTTGAGGCCCATGATAGTTCAACTGATCCTATGGACCATCTCAAGAGCTTTAAAATTTTGATGCTCTTGCATGACACCACCAATGGAATATTGTACTGAGCCTTTCTTTCCACTTTGCGAATAGTAGCTCGGTACTCCAGTTTGAAGCTGAATTTCATTCATACCTTTAAGCAACTCAACCATTCTTTCCCCACTCATTTCGTCGGCATTAGGAGACAGCATCCTTGTATGAGTAGTTTTAATTCATGTTGGATTCTAACTCCAACACCAGGGCACGTACACTGAAAAATGTTTATGATATTCTAATGTATCATGTCGCATCTCCCTAGATATGGCTAATAATATGGAGATTAAGGATTGAGTTTTAGATGTATTTTGGAGATAAAGTTAAATATAGGAAAATGAGGAAATGGCTTCCGATGCTATGGAACTATAGCGTGGGAAACTGACAAAAGCTTACCTGAGCTGCTCTTTCCCAATATCATTTAGCTTCCATTAAAATAAGGGACTCTTATAAATATCTGAAATTATATCTATACATACAGTAACATATATATACCTTTGCAGTTATCTGCTTACTGTCTTGCCTATGAAAATCTCCCAACAACGAACCATCCTCAAATTTAAGAAACCAGCTTGCCATAAGGATTAGCTAACATCTATGTAAACATTACATTTTCCATGGATAGCTTATCTGTGGTTGTTATCTAATGCCAAAACTTTTAATCATCTTTTTTTTTGTACACATAAAATTGGACTTCATTAAACCATTGTAACATAATACAATCATGAGGATTAGAAAATAAAATGCCAAACGATAGCGACGGAAAATCAAACACATATGAAGCCATCCAATCCATTGCATAATTAGCTTCTCTAAAAATATGTTTAGCTTTAAAAGACTAAAGAGATGGATCTATTCTTAAATAATTTAGACTATATAATTCTGAAGAAGTTGAATTTGCCAACCACTTCGTTAGTAATATGAAATCACCATCAAGTATGATGTGAGATGCTTTCAAAGTATCCATTGCAAAAAATATGCCTTCTCATATTGCACATAATTTTATCATGTGAATCATCGATTAAAAAATGTAACTCCATCAATTGCCATTACCATATCTATTAAGTTCCTAACAATAAAATTAGCTTTGCCTAACTCACAGCTATCTCAAATACTACCATCAAAATTAACCTTAAGGATACCAGAGGATGGTGAAATCACCTGACACCAAAAGCCAAACTAGTCCAACCCATATATCCATGGTTGAAGGATGGTTACTCAAGAGATTAGCAGGAATTTTCACATATGTTGACACCAATTCTTTGACATGTTTAGAACTATGGCATATGGGCTCAAAAGTTGAATAATGATGTTATACACTTACAATTTGTTGCTAAATGGAAGGTACTAGAAAGGTATTTTGAGAGCTTAAGCTTCATTGAGCAGTTTTTCGAATGAAGATTTGCCCATAATTAAATTCTATGGGCAGATGGAGCTACCATGCAAACCGCCTGCGAACAACCATGCCCAAAGGTGAGGAGCCATATATTCTGATTTGTTCAAGAGCAAAGATGCTTTAGATTATATGAACACTCAATTGCCTTATCAAAGTCGTTATGATCCGAACAAACATCCGTGCAGTTTCATAAAAGCCTGCAAAAATAAATCGAGCTGCCCTGATCGGTGTCATGCTACCAGCTTTTGGGCTTCCCTAGACTAGTAAGTGTGTTTCTACTAATCTTAATTTGCTCCGAGAAAATTAAGTAGTGTCATGGTACTGCAATTAGGAATACAATCTTAGCTGATGACTCAAACATATGGTAATGCTTCACCGAAATGTCCACCGTCGCGCTGGCCCGATAGGACTTCCGATGGCGTATGGAGTCCACTGTGGGTCCCATGTACTGCGTTTCCAACCCGTCAACTGGACGGGCATGATCAAACCCCGCACCGCTTCTTTCACTGACCTCTCTCGTCGCTCCGGCGCCCATAATTACGAGAACCGACTCCTCCGGCGCTCGTATCATCCGTCATCATACTGGAAGCCAGACCAAGAAACCCCAGCGTTCCAAGGCGAGATGAAGCGCTCCCTCGCACTCCCCACCTCTCCCCTCCTCCTCGCCGCTTTCCTCCTTCCGGCTGTGGCGGCCGCCACGGGATCCGCCGGGCAGGTGCTTTCCCAGCTGCCTGTCCAGTGCGCGGAGAGACTGGCCGCGATGTCCTCGTGCCTCCATCACGTGGCGGCGCTGCCTGAGAACGCCTCGGCGACGCCTTCCGCCGCCTGCTGCCAAGCCTTCTCCGCCGCCCTCGACGGTGCCGTAGGTGGCGCCGCCTGCCTCTGCCACCTGGTCCGGGAGCCTTCCCTCCTCGGATCTCCAGTCAACGCTTCTGGGCTCTCCTCCTGCGGGAAATCCGACGGCGTCGCGTCCCCTACTTTCGCGGAGATATGCCAAGGTCCGATCTCTCTCCCTCTCTATCTCTCTTCGTCATGATCCGATATCTTGGTTCTTCGTTATTCTTGATCTTTTCTTGGGGTTGCTGTGGCTCTCTCCCCTCTTCCCTCCCTCCCCGCGTTATGCTTCGCTTTTGGTGGTTTTTCTTTTCCTTCTTGATCTCGGGAGTTTGTGCGGCTATCGAGCGCCTTCATGTACGCATTTTTTCCTTTTAATTTGTTTCTTTCTTTATGACATGATTTCTTTCTTTTCTTGATTTCTATGACTTTTTGTGATTTTTTTTGTCGATTCGAGGTTTCATACTTGATATCACATCGTTTGATCGGATTCTTGCATCAGTAGTACCATTCATTCTTATTTCTTTATATCTTGACTTCTAACCTAAATTTGCCTTGCTTCGATCATTGATGCACTCTCTGTACCTTCGAGTGATAAACTTGATCTATGATTTTAAAGGTTCTTTACACATTTCGCCCTATAATAAAGTATTTTTTTCTTTTTGTAACCTTTAATTTTTTTATCTCTTCTTTTGTTTCTCCTTTTCTTTTTTTAAATTCTTTCGACTTTCTTATATATTAATTTTATTAATAATTTTTTAAAAAAATATTTATTTTTTATAATATTTATATTTATATTTATATTCAGTCCTAACGATACTGTTTGAAATACGTCAAAAATAATTTTCAGTTAGTCACCAGTTTATTTTTTTTTCTAATTTTTAAAATCGATATATATCAAAAGTTCAAACTTACTATGCTGATCATTCTGGGGTACACTATTTGGACGGCGTAGATAATGAGGCATAACGCAATAAACTTATTTTATTCTCTAATGTTATTTATTGATATCTATTTTATATTTTATTTTTAATTCTACCAAAGATTCCGGCGGAGAGGTCGAGACGAAGTTCCCGCCGCTCCTCGCCTCCACCTCTACGGCCAGCGAACGGGCCGAAGGTACGAATCGTTATGTGAAATTACCAATCTACCCTCGTTGACGATGAGGGACGCCTTTTCTGAAATTTTCAATTAGCGCCAGAGAAAACGGAGCCACCACCGAGCCCCGCGATAGTGCCGACCATGCCGTACGACGGCGCCAGTAGCAGATCGATGGCGCTGCTGTTCCATGGGGTCCCCTTCGTCCTTACCCTCCTCACGCTTTGCTAGTTAGCCGGAGCTCGTCTGGGTGAAGGAAATATGAACTGCTGCACCAATGATGGCTGTTGGTTGTTGTATTCATTTCCCTCTGGAAATGGTTGTTGATGATTGAATATATACTGCTCTTCTGTTGGAACTTAGGCTATATAGTAGTCCCTGATGCTCTCCATTGCAGGGCGCGCGCATACATACTAATGGGCACTCATCAAAGCCTTGACCTTGAGGCAGGACGTGCTTATTGTCAGATCATCGTTGTTACATATATACATATTACTACGTAGATGAATGCAGCAGCATCCCACAAATTACATTGTTTTCTACCATTTTCTCTGGCGAATGATATGAATGTTCCATATTGTTTCTCTTTTTTTATCTCAGTGGAGGTGAGCGAACTAAGCATCCATTATAGTCTTGAATGTCCCAAGTCACAACACTAAGGTTTTTGGTAGAACTTTGCATGGATACAACTATGTCTGTACAGTGGATAACTAACTTGCTGCAGATGCTTTGAGCTTGCTATTACGTGGGTTTTCTTTGCATGAGAACCCTTACTGAATCCCCAGTATGTTTATATCACATAAGCAATATCTAAGTCGGTTTTAACGGCCTTTGCAAATTTTTATGTGATGAGCTTGGACATCAAACTAGAGACACAGATGAAAAGCTTTTTGAGGTTTTCTTAATTCTTGATTGAAAAGTCTTTTTTTATTTTTGATGTTTCATGACAATACTCTATACAGATGGCATGATAATCATAGATTAAGATTTGAGTTTTAGAACTATAATGGAGATAAAGTTAGATGTCACCGAAAATTTACCACCTTGGTCAAATGCTAGCAAAATATATAAATGCAAAAATAACTTCCAATCCTCTCCAGCTCTAGACTTCTCAATTAAAATTTTACGTGCACCTAGGCACATACAGTATCTAAGCTTCAAATTGATGTAAGAGGGCTGTATCCTGATTGGATTAGCTTGTTTGTACGCTAGATCCACCTGAAAAAGACCCTCTTCATCTCTTTACTCACAGTTGAAGTCCTGTGTTGTGTGGATCAAGAATATGAATTGTTTCGGATTGCATACGAATGACATTGGTTTCTGATTCAAACTAATTACTTATACAAAAGCACAACTGACTTTTATTGACTTTATTCTACCTATCTTCCTTGGTGCAATGAGACTGGTAATCAAAACATCTATTTCCCTATAACCAATTGTTCTCGAATTTAAAAAAGCAATGTGCCGTATCGGGTTATATATAGGTAAGCATTACATTATATTATTAACTTATTGGTAGTTGTTAACTAATCTTGTGCCAAGAGTTCTTTCACAATGGCACAGTGCGAATGTCCTAATATATTTTTTTTTTCCCTTTCATAATTTGTTTAGTACGCAAGAATTGCGTGCATGCATCGGCGCACCCATGCATGTTTGAGACACAATTTCATAAACACAACGCAACCCAGCCTAAGTGAAACAAGCTTTAATTCAAGATTTTTACCTGATTCAAATATAATGTTATCTAACTGATGTTAAAGCCTAATCTAACCTGACATGTGCATTTTCATTTGGCGTGTGATTGTTCAAGGGGTAGTAGGAAATTTTACCTTTAGTGACACCAATTACTGCATATCTACTTACACCATATTACAATACGGGCCCAAAAGAGGAATAGTAATTGTTGGAGATAAATTTCGCTCTCACCAAAGTTCAATCAGAAGCTTAGCTTAATGCAACTGGTAATCACGGAAGAGCCTCAATCGAAAATTCTCTTCCTAGTTGTCGGATTCATTCAGTGGCCGAACTACCCAGCGGCCAAATCTAGCCAAACTTCTTCAGTCAGTCGGATTTTTACGGGAGCCGAACTCCTTCCAGACTCCTCCAATCGGACTTCTACTGGAGTCGAACTCCTTCCGAACTTTTTCAGCAGTCGAGCTTCTATAAAAACCGAACCCCTTCCGGACTCCTCCAGCGACCGGGCTTCTACAGGAGCCGAACCTCTTCCGGACTCCCCCAACGATCGGGCTTCTATGGGAGCCGAACTCCTCCAGCAGCCGAGCTTCTATAGAAGCCGAACTCCTTCCGGACTCCTCCAGCAGTCGGGCTTCTACGGAAGCCGAACTCCTTCCGGACTCCTCCAGTAGTCGGACTTCTATGGAAGCCGAACTCCTCTAGCAGTCAGATTTCTATGGAAGCCGAACTTCTTTCGGACCGTTCCTTCAGATTGATTCCTATAGGTGATCTCATTATTAAATGATTATAATCAACATTTATCAGGACAATCACGAACATCATTCATTAGGACAATTATGATTGTCATTGATCAGGACAATCATGATTGTCATTTATCAAGGATGGTTACGACTGTCATTAATCAAGGCAGTTACAATAGACTCTGTCTATAAAAAGGGACCCTCAGATATGTTTTCTCTAAGCTTTCTTCTCCTTTCCGAAACTCCGCTGAACTTCATACTGAGCACTTCATTTTTGTTGGTCAGAGCTAACTTGACCGTCGGAGGGTCCTATCGAAGCCACCAACACCGACTTCAGAGAGGACTTTGTTTTGCAGGTCACCAATGGTGACCTCATTTTTTTCGACTCCAGCTTGATCCGGCGTCAATCAAATTCTGCACCAATAAAATTAGCGCTAGAGGAAGGGCAACTATTCCTTATCTTAAAGGAGTGCTCAGCAGCGATCTTCCTCCTTTCTCTCTAGAGTTCATTACAAACACAATGCCATCCAAGAAAGTTTTGATTCGACGATCGACAGCATCTACAGCCAGAACCCATCCAGATACAATCGTTCCAGCTCCAGTAACTCAGGCTCCACCTACAGCCATAATGGATATGGAGCAGTTCAACCTGCTGGTTCAGTAGGTTCATGGTCTTATGGATGCAATGCAAGCCATACATCGGCAGACCTCGATACCAATTGGGTCAAAACATCTGAAGCCTCATGGTCCGATCTGAGAACAGTCGATCTCGGCTATCCGACCTTTAATTTTTGGAAAAAAAAAGCAGAGGATGGAAGACCCATGCTCAGACCATGACTCGACCCAGGGGAAAATTTCGCACCCATTCCACCAAAAAATTATGAAGATCAACAATCGTGAAGATCTTTTGGATCAAAGGCTCTGAGCTTACTTTGCTAAGTGCATACAAATTGACTACTTTGTATGCTTACTCCAAGCTCTTCAATTCGTCGACTCATTTGGTGAAGAATGCGAGCATACAAAGATGGCCGGCCTCCGAGCTTACTCCGCTAAGTGCACCATGGCCATTTGCGTAGTGGAGAATGGACATACTTGATCTTTTTTCGATGGCATCCAGACAACGAAAGTTCCTCCTAGTAGCAATCGACTACTTCACCAAATGGATCGAAGCCGAACCTCTAGCCAAAATTATCGAGGCTAAAGTACAAGACTTCGTCTAGAAGTCAATAGTTTATCGATTCGATCTGCCTCAAACTCTTATAACTAATAACGGACGATAATTTATCGGGACAAGATTCGCCGACTTCTATGAAAACCTAAATATCTTCCACCACTTCACATCGGTAGCTCACCCACAAGCAAATGAAGAAGCTGAAGTGATCAATCGGACTCTACTGTAAGGTATTAAGATCAAACTTGACAAAGCAAAGGAGGCCTGGGTGGATGAACTCTATCACATCTTCTGGACATACCGAACTACTCAAAAACTGCCAATTGGAAAAACACCATTCACCTTTACCTTTGGAATAGAAGCAGTCATTCCGATTGAACTTAAGCTTCCATCAGCATGGATCACAATCTTCAATGAGCAGAACAACCCACAGGACCTCAAAATCAACCTCGATCTGCTAGAAGAGAAAAAAAAGAAAGCCCATGTTCAGATGACAGCCTACAGAAGAAAGGTGGCTCGATACTATAACTCTAGAGTCAGAGGTAAAATATTCAGAGTGGAGGACTTGGTACTTCGGTGAGTCACCGTCTCTCAGCCTCAGAGTCAGGGGAAGCTCGCCTCAAATTAGCAAGGTCCGTATGAAGTGGTAGAGGTCGTCCGATCCGAAACTTATCGTCTGAAGGAGCTCGGAGGAACAATGGTCCCACGACCTTTGAACTCAAAAAATCTGAGGATGTACTACCAGTAATTTTTCTATAATAAAACTCTTTCATTTCAACATTATTATTTTTTGGTGTAAAAATTGAATGATGGAAGAAAATAAGCAATCAAAAGTGACCGTGTTAGGAACAGAAGGAGAACCTCGTCCTAACATGAGCAGATCAAAGCCCTTCGACCTCGACTAGAGATGGGATCTCTTCCGAGCATCGGTATCAATCTCGGTAGGAGATAAGATTTTTTTCAAACTTCAACCTTAATGGGAAAGAGACCCTGATAATGGTCCTTATGTGCCCCACAATCCGTTAGAAATAGAAGAAGAACCTCATCCTAACATGAGCAAAGTCGAAGACCTCATTTATTTTAGACGAGATGGGGGAGAGGTCCTGATAACGGTCCTTATGTGCCCCCATAGTTCGTTAGAAATAGGAGAAGAATCTCATCCTAACATGAGCAAAGTCGAAGGCCTCGTTCATTTTAGACAAGATGGAAGGAGAGATTCTAACAACAATCCTTATGTGCCCCCATAGCCTGCTAGAAATAGGAGGAGAACCTCATCCTAACGTGAGCAAAGTTGAAAACCCGAAGATGGGATGAGAGGAAAGACTTCAAAGATGGCCTCATTGTGCTCGACAACAACAGGAGATAAGATCCCCCTGAGCTTCAACTATACTTTCAACCTCGACTGGAGACAAGGTGCAGAATCTTGAAGAGGACTTCGACAGTCGCTCTTTTTATACTTCCTTCCTTCGAGTTTCGAACTTGGGAGTGGGAAGACTAGTGCTGGAGATAAATCCCGCTTCCATCGAAGTTCAGTCTGAAGCTTAGCTTAATGCAACTGGTAATCACGAAAGAGCTTCAATCAAAAAATTTTTTCCTAGTAGCTAGATTCATTCGATGGTCGAACTATCCAGTGGCCAAATCTAGCCAAACTTGTTCAGCCAATCGGACTTCTATGAGAGCCAAACTCTTCCAGTCGGGCTTCTATGAGAGCCGAACTTCTTCCAAACTTTTTTAGCAATCGAGCTTCTATGGAAGTCGAACTCCTTCCGGACTCCTCCAGCGAGCGAGCTTCTATGAGAGCCGAACCTCTTCGAAACTTCTCCAGCAGTCGAACTTCTACGAGAGCCGAACCTCTTCCGAACTCCTCCAACACCCGAGCTTCTACGAAAGCTGAACCCTTTCCGAACTCCTCCAACAGTCAAGCTTCTACGAAAGCCGAACTTCTTCCAGACTCCTCCAGTAATCGGGCTTCTATGAAAGCCGAACTCCTTCCAGACTCCTCCAACAGTCGGACTTCTACGAAAGCCGAACTTCTTTCGAACTCCTCTAGCAGTCGGATTCCTATGAAAGTCGAACTCCTTCTAGATCGTTTCTTCAGATGGATTCCTACAGACGATCCCATTATTGAATGATTACAATCGGCATTTATCAGGACAATCACGAACATCATTCATTAGGATAATTATGATTATCATTTATCAGGACAATCATGATTATCATTTATCAAGGATGGTTACGACAGTCATTAATCAAGATAGTTACAATAGGCTCTATCTATAAAAAATGATCCTCAGATACATTTTTCCTAAGCTTTCTTCTCCTTCTCAAAACTCTGCTGAACTCCACACTGAGCACTTCATTTTTGTTGGCCAAAGCTAACTTGACCATCGGAGGATCCTACCGGAGCCACCAACATCGACTCTGGAGAGAACTTTATTTTGCAGGTCACCGACGGTGATCTCATTTTTCTCGACTCCAGTTTGATTCGGTGTCAACCAAATTCTACACCAACAGAATTGATGCTAGAGGAAGGGCAACTGTTCCTTATCTTAAAGGAGTGCTCAGCAGCGATCTTTCTTCTTTCTCTCTAGAGTTCGTTACAGACATAATACCTCATAAGAAAGCTTCGACCCGACGATCCACAATATCTGCAGCCAGAACACATCCAAATACAATCATTTTAGCTCCAATAACTCAGGCTCCACCTACAGCCATAATGGATATGGAGCAGTTAAATCTGCTGGTCCAGCAGATTTATGGTCTCGTGGATGCAATGCAAGCCATACATCGACAGGCCCTGGTACCAACTCAGTCAGAACATCCGGAGCCTCGTGGTCCAATCTAGGAACAGTCGATCTTGGCTACCCAACCTTTAATTTTCGAAAAAGAAAAGCAGAGGATGGAAGACCCATGCTCAGACCATGACTCGACCCAGGAAAAAATTTTGCACCCATTCCATCAGAAAACTCTGGAGATCAATAATCGTGAAGATCTTCTGGATCAAAGGCTCCGAGCTTACTCCGCTAAGTGCATACAAATTGACTACTTTGTATGCTTACTTTGAGCTCTTCAATTCGTCGGCTCATTTGGTGAAGAATGTGAGATACAAAGATGATCAACCTCCGAGCTTACTCTGCTAAGTGCACCCTGGCCATTTGCGCAGTGGGAAATGGACATACTTGGTCCTTTTCCAACGACATCCGGACAACGAAAATTTCTTCTGATATTAATCAACTACTTCACCAAATGGATCGAAGCCGAACCTCTAATCAAAATTATCGAGGCTAAGGTACAAGACTTCATCTCAAGTCAATAGTTTGTCAATTCGATCTGCCTCAAACCCTTATAACTGATAACGAACGGTAATTCATCGGAACAAGATTCATTGACTTCTGCAAAGATCTAAATATCTTTCATCACTTCACATCGGTAGCTCATCCACAGGCAAATAGAGAAGCTAAAGTGACCAACCAGATTCTACTGCAAGGTATTAAGATCAGACTTGACAAAGCAAAGGAGGCTTGGATGGATGAACTCTTCCACGTCCTATGGGCATACCAAATTACTCAAAGGCTGTCAACTAGAAAAATACTATTCATCTTGGCCTTTGAAATAGAAGCAATCATCTCGATTGAACTTAAGCTTCCGTCAGCATGGGTCACGGCCTTCAATGAGCAGAACAATCCACAGAACCTCAGAGTCAACCTCGACTTGCTAGAAGAGAAAAGAAAGAAAGCCTAGGTTCAGATGACAGCCTACAGATGAAAGGTAGCTCGATACTATAACTCCAGAGTCAGAGATAAAGCATTCAGAGTGGGAGACTTGGTACTTCGGTGAGTTACCATCTCTCAGCCTCAGAGTCAGGTGAAGCTCGCCCCAAATTAGGAAGGTCCATATGAGGTGGTGGAGATCGTCCGATCCGAAACTTATCGTCTGAAGGAGCTTGAAGGAACAATGCTCCCATGATCTTAAAACTAAAAAAATTTGAGGATATACTATCAATAATTTTTTCATAATAAAACTCCTTCATTTCAACATTATTATTTCTTGGTGCAAAAATTGAATGATGGCAGAAAATAAGCAATCAAAAGTGGTCATGTTAGGAACAGGAGAAGAACCTCGTCCTAATATAACTAGATCAAAGACCTTCGACCTCGGCTAGAGATAGGATCTCTTTCGAGCGTTCGCATCAACCTGAGTGGGAGACAAGATTTTTCCTGAGCTTCAACCTCAATGGAGAAGAGGTCCTAACAACGGCCCTTATGTGCCCCCACAGCCCATTAGAATTAGGAGGAGAACCTGATAGGAACGCGATGCTGTCGTTAAGACACCGTGTTTATCAGTTTAATCCGACTTCTTAAAATCATTAAAATTGCATAGATAGTAGTGAGTCGGGTCGAATCCACAGGGAAGGTAGTATTTTTAGATTTGAAATCTTTGATTTTATAAAAGAATAAAATAAAAAAGAAGAGTTTCGAGATCAAAAGTGAAGTCGAAAAATAAAAAGCAAAAATTAAAAGATGCAGAGATTTAAACTTGGTACTAAGATCTACTAATTAGATCTTAGCATCTACTTGCAAAAAAAAATAATAATTAAAGTATGAAAATTAAATTACAATAAAAATTAAATGCAAGAAATTAAAATGTAAAAATAAAATTTTTATTAATTAAAATTTTAGAATTTAAATACATAGAATTTAAAAAGAATAAAATAGCCTGATCTCAGATCTTGGATCAGCATTGACAGAAAGATGGTGTAGAAGCTTGGCTCTTCTTCTCGGCACCCGTTGCTTCGAAGCAGCCTTTAACCCATAGCCTGGCTTCGCCCTGTACCAAAGCTTTATCTTGATCAGAGATATTGATTTTTGGAGGCCTAGGGTCTTTTTTATAGAGCTAGGAGGGCTGGATATTTTTTCTAAAGGCAATATGGGACTAATAGCCTTTGTAATCGTAAAAATATAAAGAAATTCAGATAAAATTTAAATCAAAATAGCTTAGATACGACTCTGATAAATCTGATAAAATCCATCCATTCAACGGGAATCAACGGTCCAAAAATCATCAAAATCGGATGCAGATAAGCTCAGATCGGGTCGGATTAAATTCTGGCCGTTGGATCGCGCTTGATCGAGAAAATCTGGCCGCAAATCGCGCTTCGGGAGTCTTGATCACCGCCGACAGCGTTCTGGACCGTCAGATCTTCATCACTTGGATTTTCTGGTCGTTGGATCGCGCCAGATAGCTTAATAGAATTTGAATCAAGCCTGAAAATCACCACCGCCGTCCGATCATGACCGCAATCAACCGCAGCCGTCCGATCGCGCAATTACTGTTCCCATGGACCGTGTGGACCGGCCGCACCGCACACCGCAACCAATCAGCGCCGCCGTTGTCGGACGAAAAGACTGAATTACCCTTGTGAGCCGCGATAAATTTCTGTAGACCCTTAAGGGGTCTAGGTCCACCACGTGGCAATCTCTGATTCGCCGGAATTTGCTGAGCTGGCGGTCCACGCCTGGATCGTGGACCGGCTGATGGCTTCAACGGCTGAGTCGACTTGATGGCTCGGCTTGGCTTGGTGGCTCGGCTTACGGAGCCGACTGAGCTGTTTTCTCTTTTTTTTTTATTTAATTTTAATTTATTTTATATCTTTCAAAATTCATATCTTTTTCATTTTAGCTCCGTTTTACTTAAAATTTATTTCGTTGTGATCAGAAAAATGAGCTCTTTTTATTGATAATAAAATTTTATTTTTTAATTTTTATTATTTTTATTTTTTTATTATTTTTTTAATTAATTTTTTAATTAATAAAAATATGAATTTTTCAAAAATTATATATAAATTGATTATTAATTCTTAAAAATTAATATCAATTAATTGATAAATTAATATTTTTATTGATGAATTTATTATACTTATTAGAACCTCATCCTAACATGAGCAAAGTCGAAGGCCTTGTTCATTTTAGACGAGATGGGGGGAGAGGTCCTGACAATAGCCCTTATATGCCCCCACAGTCCATTAGGAATAGGAGAAGAATCTCATCCTAACGTGAGCAAAATCGAAGGTCTCGTTCATTTTAGACGAGATGGGAGGAGAGGCCCTGACAATGGCCCTTATGTGCCCCCACAGTCCATTAAGAATAGGAGGAGAACCTCATCCTAACGTGAGCAACGTCGAAGGCCTCATTTATTTTAGACGAGATGGAGGAAGAGGCCCTGACAACGATCCTTATATGCCCTCATAACCTATTAGAAATAGAAGGAGAACCTCGTCCTAACGTGAGCAAAGTTGAAGACCCAAAGATGGGATGAGAGAAAATGCCCCAAAGATGGCCTCATTGTGCTCGACAACAACAAGAGACAAGATCCCTCCAAGCTTCAACTACACTTTCAACCTCGACTGGAGATAAGGTGTAGAGCCTTAAAGAGGACTTCGACAGTCGCTCTTTTTGTACTCCCTTCCTTCGAGTTTCGAACTTGAAAGTGGGGAGACTAGTGTTGAAGATAAATTTTGCTCCCACCGAAGTTCAGTCTGAAGCTTAACTTAATACAGCTGGTAATCATAAAAGAGTTTCAATCAAAAATTCTTTCCTTAGTAGTCGAATTCATTCAGTGGTCGAACTACCCAGCGGCCAAATCTAGCCGAACTTCTTCAGCCAATCGAGCTTCTACGGGAGTCAAACTCCTTTCAAACTCCTTCAATCGAACTTCTACGAGAGCCGAACTTCTTCCGAACTTTTTCAGTAGCTGAGCTTCTACGAAAGCCAAATCTCTTTCGGACTCCTCCAGTGGTCGGGCTTCTATGGAAGCCGAACCTTTTTCGAACTCCTCCAGTGGTCAGGCTTCTATAGGAGCTGAACCTCTTTCGAACTCTTCCAGTGGTCGGGCTTCTACGAGAGTCGAACTCCTTCTGGACTCCTCCAGCAGTCGAGCTTCTACGAAAGTCGAATCCCTTCTAGACTCCTCCAGCGATCAGGCTTCTACAGAAGTCAAACTTCTTTCGAACTTCTCCAGCAGTCGGACTTCTATGAAAGTCGAACTCTTTTCGAACTCCTCTAGCAGTCGAATTCCTATGAAAGCCAAACTCTTTTCGGACTATTCCTTCAGATGGATTTCTACAGGCGATCCCATTATTGAACGATTACAATCAGCATTTATCAGGACAATCACGAACATCATTCATTAGAATAATTATGTTTGTCATTTATCAGGACAATCACGATTGTCATTTATCAAGGATGATTACGACGGTCATTAATCAAAGCAGTTACAACAGGCTCTATCTATAAAAAGGGATCCTCAGATACGTTTTCTCTAAGCTTTCTTCTCCTTTCCGAAACTCTGCTGAACTCCACACTGAGCACTCCATTTCTGTTGGCCAGAGCTAACTTGACCGTCGGAGGGTCCTATCGGAGCCACCAACACCGACTTCGGAGAGAACTTTGTTTTGTAGGTCACCAATGGTGGTCTCATTTTTTTCGACTCCAGCTTGATCCGACGTCAACCAAATTCTACACCAATAGTAATGTAAAAAATCAATACTCATGGTTGACAGAGGAAGGTTCATGTTACTATTCCAGTGGAGATTTGCCACCAAATATGCATTGCAAGAGTGATCAAACTAAATAGGCCATGGTTTAGTTTGCAAGTTATCGAGAACCCACAGACATCCAAATGATCGGGTCGTATAACCTATTTAATAGCCTCCAAAGAATTGGATAGAAGTCTAGATGGTTGTCCCTATGAGAGCCGTTAGTTAATTACCACGTGTTGGTGCAGAATCTGATTGATGTCGAATTAAGCTGGAGTTGAGAAAGAAGAGATCGTCGTTGGTGATCTGCAAAATAAAGTTCCATCCGGAGTCGATGGTGGTGGCTCCAGTAGGATCCTCCGACGATCAAGTCGGCTCTTTTGGCCAACAAAAATAGAGTGCTCAGACAAGAATTCAGCAGAGTTTTGAAAAGAAGAAGAGAGCTTAGAGAAAACATATCTGGAGGGTCCCTTTTTATAGACAGAGCTTATAGCAAACTGATAGTAATGACCGTAATTGTCCGGTAGTGGTCCGCTCAGGGCCACATGGAGTTTGTTACGGAGAGAAGTGTCCGTTGCCATGATGTGGCCATTCATTGAGATTTAATAGTCGAAGTTCAGAAGAAGCGGACGTTGGTTGGTGAAAAGCTTTGACATACATCAATTCCAGAGGAGTTCGGACTCCTAAAGAAAATATGGCTAGAGAAAATCTTTCGGAAGGAATGCTAACTGAAATCTGAAAGTAATCCGCTGAAAGAATCCGACTGAAGGAGAAGTTCGGAAGGAGTTCGGCTCCTAGAGGAATCTAACTGAATGAGAAATTCGGAAGGAGTTCGACTCTTAGAGAAACTTGACTAAAAAAAATCTGGAAGAAGTTTGGCTCCTAGAGGAATTCGACTGAAGAAAAAGTTCGGAAGGAGTTCGATTTTTGGAGAAACTTAACTAAAGGAGAAATTCGAAAGGAGTTTGGCTTCTGAAGGAATCCGACTGAAAAAAAAATCTGGAAGGAGTTCGGCTGATGAAGAAATTCGACTGAAAGAGAAATCTGAGAGTAGTTCGGCTAAAGTTCAAAAAAAATTCAGCCGCTAGAAGAGATCGACCACTAAAAGAAGAATCTTTGATTGAAGCTTCTCCAAAATTATTAATTATATTATGCTAAGTATCAGATTGAATTTTGATGAAAATAAAATTTATTTTCAACATCATATTTTACAATTTAGTCGTCCAACGGCTCATAAGCGCATATGGATTCACCTCTACCAAAAAAAAAAGTAAAAAGCCTGTGAAATAAATAAATCACGCTAAATCAATAAATGCGCTTCTATTAACTCAGGATTCGAGCAGGATGGTTGCGTCCCATGTATCGCGGTTACATTATTGTCATAAATTTCGACTGCCAAGTTCCCGCGCGTTCCACCAGTAATCAAGAAGGCGTCTTGGACGGTCAGGATCTATCCCAGCGCCTTCGGACCTCGCTTCAGCTCTTGCGCCAGCGCTTATAAATACGAGAACCGACTCCATTCGGTGGCATTACGGTCAAATAACGAACCCTCCTTCCAGGACGAGATGAAGTCCGCTCTCCCCCTACCTCTTCCCCTCGCCCTCCTCATCCTCCACCTCGCCGTCCGATCCGCCACCGAGGCACCTTCCGCGCAGCCCGCCCAGTGCGTGGCAAAGCTGGCGGCGATGTCCTCGTGCCTCCCTCACGTGGCGGCGCTGCCTGAAAACGCCACATTAACGCCCTCCGCCGCTTGCTGCCAGGCCTTCGCCGCTGCCATCGACGATGCTGGAGGTGGAGCCGGCTGCCTCTGCGACCTGATCCGGAGGCCTTTCCTTCACGGATCCCGGCTCGACGCCTCCCGCCTCGTCTCTCTCCTCTCCTCCTGCGGGAAATCAATTAGCGTCGAAGCTTCTTCTTTCGCCGATATCTGCCAAGGTCCGATCTCTCTCTCTCTCTCTCTCTGCGCGCGCGCTCTCGTTCTTCTTTTGTTGGGACCTGAATTCTTGGTTCTTTCTTCTCGATCTTTTCTTGGTATCTGTTTTGGCTAACGTGCGCCTACGTATCGTCTTATTGTTCACTGAGCGAACTAAGCGAGCTTCCGGTCTTTCTCGTACTCCCTGCTCTTTAGATTGGCTTCTTTGTGGCTTGGCTTCTTTGTTTCTTGATTTCTCTTAGCTCGTTATTTTTTTCTCTCCGATTTTATGATGTAATTAGTTGATGTCGTAACGTAAGATCGCATTCTTGCGTCAGCAAAACTGTCTTATTATTTGTTTAGATCTCATTTCTAACTTGAATTTGCCTTCACCTCTATCTTTGATCTACCGTATTCTAGTTGAACTATTTGCTCTTTTTCAAGTGATACACTCTATACATTTTGTTTTTCTTTGACCCTCTCGTCCTCCATGAAGTTCGTTTTTTACGGCATTTCTTTGTTTGATCATTATCAATAATTTAACTGTTCTATTCTCGGTCCATTTGATCTCCGCTCTTGATCAAAATATTCTCGAGGAAATTCTTGCTGCTAACCTGCGCCATCATGTGACTGTGATGAGTACGTGAAGCTTTTCGATTTTTCTTTTGTTGTTTAAATTTTCATGTCGGTTCTCCGCTTTCTTAGCTGTGTCCTTTTTCTCATTTGGGTTTTTCTTCCATTTTCTTCGGAGGAAGTTCTCAGTGCTCGATTTTATAGTCTTCTGACCGACGGCAAATGCTCTACTACGTCCGCGATTTTAATTCTTTTTACTCCTTATTTATTAATTTGTATTCTTTAATTCATATTTTTCTCAAATAAAATTTCTAAATTTTCTTAATGTGCGCCAGAGTGTCTTCTCCTTGCACCACTGTGATTCCGTTGCGAACAGTAACGGAATCGCAACTGCTTTCTGTTAGTTATCTTTTTTTCGAGTTTCTACATTTCTTTTATTTCGAAATTTGAACGTACGATGTCGATCTACCTCGAATGCATTATTTGGACGGTCCAGATTATTTTATAACGTGATTCGCTGATTTGAATTTTATATTTCTTTCTTTTTTTTTCTTTTTTTTTTTTTTTAAGATTCCTTGGCAAAAACCGAGACGAATTTCGAGCCACCCAGCCCCAACTCCACGGCTACCGAAGGTACGGGTCGTTCTGGCAAATGACAGGTCTACCGTTGACAGTAAGTTTTTTTAAGAATTTTAATTCCCTTCCAGCTGCCTTCATGTCTGCAGACGATTACGAAGATGACTCGGGCTCGGCAGGCCCCGATCGCCGTGGCGGTGGCGGTAAGATTTTTCGAGTGATCGGAATTACGTTTACCATTTTTACCAAGAGAAATTAAGTTTAATCCCACATCAGATTTTGTTAGAAAGGGGTAAAAAAACACGTAGAAGAAATGGACCAAGTTCCAACTAAGACTTCGTCCAATCGGATTAAATCGTCACAGGTCCTGCTAATAGCTTGGGATCATTTAGGATAACGGATGTCTTTTTGGGCGTGCAGGCCGACGGCCCAAGCCCCCAAGGCCATCGCCATCACCACCACGGTCGAATCCTCCGCCGAGCCCTCCACGGGCAGAGCCAGAGCCGCCGCCATCGCCAGAACGGCCGCCGCCACCGCCATTGCCAGAAGGGCCGCCGCCAGCAGTGGCATGCCCACCGACAGTCCTGGTAATAGAGGTCATCCCAGATGACAGCGCCGATGGCAGACCGGAAATGTTCTTCCGCGGGGCCGTGGTCTTCCTCCTCTCCATCATCGCGCTTTGCTAGTCATTCGGAGCCCCATCTGGGTGAAGAAAAAAAAGATCAACTGCTGCAGTAACCGTAGCTATCGTACGGCATCTGCTTGATGCCCAGTAGACTGAGTCTCCCTGGAATATGAGGTTGTGGTCCTTGTGGATGACTGGATTCTCCTATTCTCTTGGAGCAATAGGCTACGTGGTAGTTCCCCACTCTCTGTAACTGGGCCTAGGGCATACATACTGGTAGGCATTCATGAAAGCCTTGCCCTTTAGGCAGGGTGTACTTGCTATCATTGCACTCTCTATTACATACTTCACAGGATAATGCATTGATAGGTGCTACCACTTTCACCAGGGGAATAGTATGAAATGTTCCATGGCAATTGGTCTACTGGATGTCGAACCTGAGTACCTGAGGCAATCATAAGAACCTGTCGGTGTTCGGTAATCATGCTTCAGCAAGTCCCGGTGCTTACACAAAATATACGAAAGGTTTCCGATTCCTCGTCATCTAACAAAGTTAAACTAACCTCTCGAGTCTCCACCTAATTAGCTGGATATATATACGGCAATGAAGATCAGGCTTCCTTGTTCCATATCTCGAGGTCGAGAAACTAACTTTGATTATATCATATAGAAACTTAGTACGGGACTTTTTTTTCAAAAGAGCTTCACTGCTAAGCTAGGAAGCGGCCAACGGATCTCTCTGTGTCACGATGCATGGATGGGAAACGAACCTCTGAGAACAACCCTGCCTTGAGTGTGGCCGAGTTTGAGCGGGCAATTGGTCAACAAGAGTGACTGCTTTAGGAGTCCGATGAGCTCTACGGCCTTGAAAGAGTTCCGGATCCTAGTTAGCCTAACCAATGCACTTCATCGCCCTAATATCGCCGATGCCTGGTCATAGAAATGGAGCACGACGAGAAATTTCAGCGTCCGTTGCTGTTACTACTTTCCTATCCATGGTGGCATCACCTCCTTGCTCGGAAAATCACCGTATAAAACTCCCCGTCTCAGAAAAAACTAAGATTGTTGCATAGTGGGCAATCGCAATGGGAAAGGCATCAACAGCCTGGTAAATGTCCACTCTGCACCACGGATGACGAAACCATGGAGCACTAATGCACGGCATGTTCCTATGCAGTAGCAGTTTGGGTTCTAATCCTTCGTTAAATTTATCTCCATGCCAGTTTCATAATTATATTTTAGGCTATTATCTCATTATAGTATATTGCTTTCAATTTTAATAGTTAATTTTGTTCCTAATCTGTAGTGATAAAAAATAAATCATAAATAATTAGCATAAAAATTTATTAGTTATAAAACAATATATAGAAGATAACATCCATTTTATTGTTAAATAGTTAATATTCTATAATCAAACTATATTTCTTATTAATAAATATATATTTATTGTTGAAATAGTGTCATGACTAAATTATATAAACAATTTACAATAAAAAAATTTTCATTACAAAAGTCATATCATTACATATAGGTGAAGAAATATATTTCGTCATTAAATAGTTAGTATTTTTCAACAAAACTATATATATGTTGCCCACAAAAGATATCTTTAAGTATAAAATATTACTATTGCCAAAAGTTATTTAAATAATTAGAACAATAATAATTTATATTGTAAATTTGTATATTGATAAATATATGATGAAATATTATTTTATTACTAAATAGCCTACATTATGTGACAAAATTATATACATCACCAATAAATGAATATTCAATGATGAAATGTTACCGTCACCAAAAAATAAAGATCTATCTACGGTGACATATAATTTTGTTATCAAATACAAAAAAAAATATTAGTAACTACATAAATTTATAAAAAAATTACTACTATTTTTAAAATTTCATATCTTCACAAATATATATTTGGGAACGATTCTAACATTATTGTTAAAATTAATAATTAATTTATAATAAAACTGTATCATCACTAAAATTCATGATATTCATAACTATAATTTTTCATTACAAAAATATCATAAAATATCACCAAAAGAGATTCCTATAAAAAGTTGGAGCCGTCACAAATTTAGTGATAAAAATTAGCAATAAAAAAAATTTCATTACTAAAAATATTATTTGACTAATATATCATAATGAATCTTTTATTTCATTGTCTTATGATATTTATTAGCAATAAATTGTAATTCGTAGCAAACTATTTTGTCATTAATTGATAATTTTTTTTTTAGTGATATTCACTCTCCCCTCATGCTATTTAAATAATCATGTAAATATACTCATTAATAATAGCATTGGGAGAGGCCCATCTCCTCCAATATTTTATCAATATATATATATATAGGAATGAAGTAATATCTTTTAGGAATATTGTTAGTTTTGAATTAACCAGTAATATCCTTCTTATATATCTCCATCTCACTAAATAGCATACTTAATCGCTGCCCACCCATAGAAGGCAAATAACTCCTGTCCTCTAGAAATTTCCTAATACCAATCCAATTATGTCGGCATGAAAAATCTAGGATTACATCAAGTCATTTGATTAATCAAATTGATGCTGAGTTGGCTTTCTACCTGATCATTTCTCCTGACAGTATCACCCTGTTAGTAACGGCCAGCATGTTGATGAATAAAGAATTGTATATAAATTGAACAAGCAAGCAAAAACTCTTGCTATTAATACCAGCAACTATAGCGGTGAGCACACAACTCTGCATAAATTGAGTGGATAAGCAAAAACTCTCGTTATTAAAGCCAGCATCAATACAACGAACGAAAAAATCCACACAAATTGAAACTCCCAGCATTAATATTGGCCCACCCAATACATGGGATATACTTTTGTTCTTTCTACAATTATTCTTAGAAATAGGAGGTTTGAATAACCAAATTCCTTTTGCACATTAAGCATTAAACTTTAATAATGGTTGAGTGTATAATATCCAGCACATTATATTTGTTGTATATTAAATAATTAACTTTGATGATAGTCAGCATGTTAATATGGATATCATTAATACTAACAATTGTATAATAAATAGAGAGTTTTGCACCAGTTGCCTCCATTTTAGATATGTATAATATGCGTATAATATATTTGTACCTATAGGTTGCTTCGTTGACAATCCACATTGCCAAGCCGCCCTTATTTTGTTCAGCTCAAATGGAAGCTTCCCAACTCTAGACGCCACGTTAGGTTTCAAAGGTACATGGAACCAAGTGATACAAATAGTTGAATTCGCTGATGTCCATCGAAACAGTAGCGAAAGGAAAAATTAAAGGTGGGATTTCGTACATGTTTATCCTGGAATTAAACATAATCAAACCTCGATCAATTCCATTGCTACCTAGAAAAAGGAAATTAAAACTGGAACTTCCTGCCAATCTATAAATTAATTTTCCAAGTCGCAGTCTACGTTTTGAACAAATCAGTTAGGTGGAAACATATATTTCTTCTTTTCTCCTTACGGCATCTCCATATTTGAAAACGGTTAGGTAGGTCGGTTACCCAAGATACCTCAGTTGTTGAATCACTCTAGCCTTCAAATGGTTCGTTGGAAAGTAGGAGAATCCGTTCACCCACAAAACGCTCCACATCTCCCATATAAACCCATCCCCACTTTCTTTCTCCCTTCAACTCCAGACATAACAACTCTCTGCCTTAAAACTCTTCACCTCCCACAATTCTCTGAGCGGCCTCGATACCGGTATCGAATGGCGACAAGAGGGTTCTGCATCAGCTTAGCAGCAATCCTCATGACCATGCTATGGATGGGGGCATCGGCTCAATCGAGCAGCTGCACATCTGCCCTCGTTAACTTGTCTCCCTGCCTGAACTACATAACCGGCAACGAGTCGACACCATCGAGCTCCTGCTGCTCGCAGCTTGCCTCCGTAGTCCAGTCGGAACCACAATGCCTGTGCACCGTCCTCGATGGTGGAGCTTCGTCACTTGGGATCACCATCAACCAGACTAAGGCTCTAGCCCTTCCTGGTGCTTGCAAGGTTCAAACTCCACCAGTCAGCCAGTGCAGCGGTAGGCACTGCCAAACTTAGTCCTGCACCACATGCATGAATGCATCAAGACTTGCAGGTAATTCTTCAAGGAAACTACTAATCATTTTCATGTTGAAACATTGTGATGGCAGCTAATGGCGGACCGGCTGGCTCCCCAACTTCCCCAACCGTTCCTTCAGGTATGAGCTCAAGAATATCCATCAAAAAGATGCAGATGTTTCATAATTAATCTAATAGGAGTTTTTTAAATCTCCTCTTAAATACTGGCAACAGTTTCTGATGGTTTATACTGAAGTACTTCTTCCATTACCAAGCTTGCTAATCTGTGGTTCTGATTCTGATTGGAGAGTTTTAAATGGATGCAGGTGGTGGATCAAAGAATGTTCCAACAACAGGCACCGATTTTTCGGATGCAGCTGTTGTCAAAATACCAGTTTCTATCATGCTCTCCCTTCTCTTTGCTGCAGCATATTTTTCCACATCTTGCACCATTTTCTAAGATGTTCCGTTACTCTGTAGACTCGGGAGCTCTGTTTTCCCATAGATTATAGGCATGGATGGTGTATGATGTATGGTTGATACTCTATTCTTTGGTTCTGTTTTTGTGACTGATATGTACCCTTCTTGGGAATATTTGAGTTTGCACTACATAATAAAAAGAGAGATTTCTGTATCCATTCTCTATTATCTGCGTCGCTATCACAGAAAGGAATTAAGATAAATGAACACACATGATACAACTCCTGCCTTTCCAGGAGGGAGTCAAAATTGGAGCATTTAACAGAAACAGCTTAATATAACACAAACAAATGAATAGTTTTATCTTCTAATGGTTTAACCACCATCAGTGAAAATATGACTCTCTCAAGCAGCCCAAAAAATAAAACATAAGGAAAGAATGATATTTTTGACATCTAGAAAACATGGTTGCTTCGCATACATTTATGTTGCTCAAAGATTTTATCTGCCATGGCAACAATCTTAGGCTATTAGCCAATAAGCCCATCTTCTGATTAAAATAGGCTTCAGCTGTTATTCCCATTGACTATCCAAAACGTGTCTTAGATCCTATTGCTATAGCAACCCCCCCCCCCCCTTCCCTTCTTCTTGATCCTAAAAATGTAGATGTAAGTTCCTTTTCTCAAAAAAATTCTTTGGATCTTCCCTTCACTTGCACAAGATATTCTGAAGTATTCCACCATTTTGTTTTAAGTTGATCATACAAATTTTATGTGCCTGATCTCAATCATCCAGCATAACGAACATTATAACATTGCATGTCTTGTTATTGACCTATAAATATATCAAAAAAGAAAAGCATGCATCGATCTCAACACCTCAAGACCAACTTTACCATTTACCAAGTTCAAATACTTTACAAAACTTCATCAACCTGCAGGAAATCCTCATTAACTGATTTCATGGATTTTTCAGTTGAGAACAAAAACTTGGCCTGTAATCTAAGTCATTCTCTCTTCTAATTAGTTAGGTGAAGCATGTTCTAAAGACTCGTATTGCCAAGGTATTCGAACAAATACATGTTGACTATGTTTGCCATACATGACTAAAGTGCAGTGCAATAGTTTTGTCAGCTATCTTTCACTCATCTTACAAGTAAGGTTCACTTTCGATATACCTTTTACATTCATAAGGATCACCGCATCAACTACAACTGCCTTACTGCCTTAAAAGTAAAACATAAACGTAAACCAATGGAAGATCAGAAACAAAGATCCAGTTAACAAGGCACCAATTAACTAGAAAGGATTTTTTAAAGCTAGTCAGATAATCTTGGCTTTAGATTGAACCAACATAAGTAGACAGCACAAGGCCAAACTAGTTCTAGGTGCAGGCACTAATGCAAGACCGACCTGAAATGTACAGAGACTTGTGGCCGTCACAATGAACAAAACAGTTTACTTTTCAAACATAACAAGGTTTACAGGAATAGTTTGTTACTTCTATAGATTCATCTTAAACTGTTGGATAACAATCAAGCACAGCCATTGACTTAAATTTATGATCTTAGGAACTAAAACGTGTTACTTCATATTTTATGGAGTTCATATCTGGCTCAGCTTAAGTGAAGCTAAAAGTGATAATGGTTCAACATCAGTGTAACTCTGGAAACAGAACCTGAAGATGTTTCAATGTCAAATACCTTTGATCGAGTCACTATTTGCTTCTTTCAAGACAAACATGGTGCACAATGGGGAAAATTTGTTTGACAAAGGAAATTCAGTAAAGATAGGTGAAAGATCACTAGTGAACATATTGTCATAATAAACTGCATCTAAACCATATTCCAACCTCGGTTCATCACAGAATCAACCATAAGGCTCTTTCAAGAGGAAAAAGAAATAAACAGCTTAAGCTGTAGCAACTCCAGCATCTTTAATAGATTCACGCCAAGCATACTCCCTTGCTCCATCCTTGTCAACAATCTTGATCACAAAGTTTGGTGGGGCAACAACCAGTCTAGATCGGATTTCCATTATGCACTTGTCAGCCAAATCAATTGCTTCTTCTAATGACATCCTGCTGTGATAGTGCCGGTCCATCATTGATAAGGAAAAGTAGGATCCATAACCAAATGCACCCTTTTCAATTTTGTGCAGAGTTGCGATATAGTCGATGTGGTAGAGAGATGGACCAATATCCTTGTCGTAACCAGCCAGTAGAATGTTCACAAAATATGGATTCTGGGAAACCAAAATCCAAAAGTTTTACCGCATTAGCATGCTCATATAATAGCTTAAAAAATAGAAGTTATTTTGTATCAACCAATTTGGGCATACAAGATCTTTTATTATTATTTTTTTCACTCAAACAGAACTTTATTAGACCACATTAATGGTCGTGGGCTGTCACCCCCTTGGATGTCCGGCTACTCTCTGGGTTCCAGATTGGGTACTGAGAGACTTGTGCAGACCGGACAACAAGGCCTTCAGCTGTCATATATCAAAACATGGACACCAGCAAAAACTGCACGTCAATGTGGTTGTAGCATTTATCCTGTTACCAACTCTTGCCTTTTTCTATCAAATAGGTGTATTGAATTCATGTTGGTTAACATTTACAAAATGCTACAAACAACTGTTACTGACACCATGATTGACACCAATGGTGACAAAATATTATGACAAAGTTTCATACTGAAATTGGTATTATAGTACTGATACCAGACCAAGCAAAAAAAAAAAAAAAGAAAATGATGTTTCCCATAAAAAAGTACAAAAATCAGTACGATATCATAGTCTTAGTATGTTGAATTGTTGATGCTAAAGTATAATAACTAGTGCACACTATAATGCTAATGGTGATGCTTTATCACAACTAAAGCCAACAAAAAAATGGTAATACATTGAAACTAATCTGATGCTGATGCTAAAGATAAAACTATGCAACTATAATGCTAATGGTGATGCTTTATCACAACTAAAGCCAACAAAAAAATGGTAATACATTGAAACTAATCTGATGCTGATAAAAATAACAATAATGGAACTGAATGGTACAGTTATAAATTTCACATTTTACCTCATATCAAGCAACTATGCCATAGATACCACACTATACTAGAGCCAAGTAGTGGTAACAACAAACAATAACACTAAGCTGAATGTTGCAGAAAAGACTCTGGTAGTGAGCAGTGAGTATAAACTCAAACTGCTAATCTATAAGAGAAGAAAAGTCTTTGATGGGTTCCATGGTGTCACAAATACCTAGAAGTTGTAAAACCATTGGCATAGGACAAAAGGTAGGTGCCATCATGACAGAGATCAAAGCTCCAAGGATAAATGCAAGGTCATTCAGACCTGCATAAATTACCATGAATATTTTTCTTACATAAATTTTATTTTTATTAAAAAACTATTTGTTGTTGCATTCATCTTATCTATATTATCCCATCTATCCATGCTAACCAAGAAGCATCGATGCAGTGGTTGGAAAGTGAAAAGATGCCCGATTTTGCATACAATGAAACAATATAAAAAGCAAACTACTTCAGCAAAAGGATAGAGGAAAAACATGCTTATTATCATGATGCATATGGCATCAAGATGCATATGATAACACAAATGTCATAACTTAACCGATAACTCATACTCTAGAAACTCATGACTTTGAACAAAACTGCATTCTGAAACCAAATTAATACAAGTCACTTGGCTGAATCTTCTAATGGATCCAGACATGCAGGCAGTTTTGTAGATAGATACGGGATCTGCCATTTAAACACACTTCAAACATATCATCTTTCATCCATGTTATTAGATTAGCAAGGACTGCACTTTTATTTTTGTGTAATGCCATAGAATCACACAAGCAATGTCATTAACAGATTCAGAGACCAGGCAGGAATTTCTGTGCATGTATCTTAAAGATAGCAATGTCCATCTCATAGGAACTTTCAAATTCTTCTGCATCGAATGTCACCTTGAGTTTTTATGTACCCAATATTGATAAGATACCATTGGACTTCTATCCTTTTTTTCTCAGAATGCTTTTTCTCCTTTACCAAGATAACTGAGACAAGGTTTGATAGTCATGGGATGTACTTAGATCTTTAGAATGTTTTTACTCACATTAACTTTTCTATATATATATATATATATATATATATACATATATATATATATATATATATATATATATATATATAAAATTCTCAAAGCAAACAAAACATAGCACCAAAGCTACCAAACGTACGAAGGCTGACTCCTTAACACCAACAAAGAACTCATGCTTCTTTTCAGCAAATTATTTACAGCACATGACATGATGCTCAGACTTAAGAATTATGCCAAAAAATCTTCTACCGTCATATTTTTAATTAAAAAAATGTTGGGTTATTTTCTCTTCTCTTCTCTTAATTATAGATTTATAATTCAGGAATCATACTCAGGGCAAATGCTTAGACCAGACTCTGCAGAATAAATATTCAGCCTAAGGAGAACAGCCTCACATGAAACAAGTTTTCCAACCAGGAAAATCTGGAACAAGAATGCACACAAGTTCAATAGAACTAACAGTTAAAAATGAGATGACAACACAATTGTTAAACTCAAGACATATTTGGTATTTTAGCTTTCATGCTATATTCTGACTTTAGGCACACACAGCAATGGCATTGCAGCATTGCAGATGAAAGATGATAAATTCATCCTTCCATCACAGTACAGTCACCTGTTTTAGGGGATATTCTTTGGCAAACATCACTATATATGCGACAGGCATATCATAAAGGATCTGGAAAGCTTCATTCCCACTACCAATATTCTACTGATTCCATGAACACCTACATGTGCAAAGTATTTAAGCCTTTCATGCAGTGTGCAAGTATATGAGTGAGGAAAGAGCATGGAACAATTTTATGAGATCACAAATCTCATACCATGTGTATCAACCAACAAAACTAATATGGAGACTGCCTTATATGAAGACTGAACTGGTTGACACGTATTATGAACTTAATGAAGTGATAAAAATTATACAAATCAAATTTACTCCATGTAAAACAGTTAATGATGCAGTAATCAAGATACCTGTGGTTTATGCCACTGGGGAAAGAAAAATTAAAACTTAATCCCAACTAAAAGAAATGACCCTAACCAGACCCCTTTTTCCTGCAAAATGATACAAGGCATCTGCTGATATCAGTTAATATGCATAAATGTCATCATGCATCTCTCGTGTAAAGTCCAACAAAAATGTACAAGCATAAATTTTAAAAAAAAAGTATGTTGTGCACCCCAAAGAAAAAAGGAAAAAAAAGAAAAGAAAAGAAAAGATAGAAGAAAGAAAGGATTTAAAATGAATTAGATGAAGTGCAGAACATAACTAACAAAAGCTTGCGCTTACACAGAGAGCAGCTAATTGAGGAAACCGATGTTGAAGACTGATTCGAGAAGCCACCACAAATTGATGGAATAATTTTTTACTGATTGTGAGTATTTTTGGTGCATAAACAACAATATAGTGCCATCAAAAACATACCTTTTATTTTTTTCTTTTCCTGATCCCGACATACTAAGGAGAGATAGTCTCGTTTGTTAATCATATAACATGATGAGGACGATATTTATGATCTATAATATAAATATCACACTAGATGGCCACAAATAATTTAGAAAGGTTCAGCCACAACAATATATATGAGAAATAGAAGAATTTAAGAAAATAAGTTAGAACCACAATACTTCATCACGCATGGTCTGAAAGGACTTTATCTTAATACAGACAGATCCAAGCCTTAATCTGCATGGCTTAAGCTACATAGATTTTCCATTTCATAGAAGAGAAGAAAATCCACAAAGAAGGTGATGCAACTAATGCAGCAAAGCTTCATCTTTATCTTCTGTGGTACCTAGAATGGCATCCTTTGTATATGGGAGATGGAGATAACACATATGGAGTGGAAAGAGATGACTTTACACCCATGGCCAAATTCAATGGCAAAGGTCATGATATAAAAATTTAGATCATTGGATACGATCTACAAGGCCTAAGGTGCCTACAAACCAAAAACTATATGTATTGAAGACACCCAGCCTGTGCATCAAGTCAAGCAAATTGATAGTTTTAAAGGAACAATTTAATGTTTTGATTATGGAATGACTTGATGCACGGGCAAGGTTCTCCCAAGACATAGGCAAGGAATCTATAACCTATTCAGTCCATACCTCTGCTACATCGAGGTCAAAGGAAATACATGCAAGACAAGAAAACTAAAGGCCCAAAATCTTCAGCCTATGGGCCCTTCAAAGGTCTTAGCATGTTCCATTAACTTTGAATATAATATTTATATCAAAATTATAATGGTAGTACAAGGTTGAAAGTGAATCAGTTTAGTTGTAAAGGTTTCACGATGAACTTGAAAATACTTTTCAATGGAATTGTCAAGTTGCACTATTTAAACATGCAGTATCCATAGGTGATCCTTCAATCAAACATTCTGGATGTTGTTTTAATTAATAGTGAGCTCAGTAGAAAAAACAAAAAGAGTTTATCAGGAATTCCAACTTTAAACGCCACATTTTTACGATGTATAGTTTGAACTGATTGGAATATTCTACAATTCCATTTGAAATATTGGTGTTCTTAAATGAAACTGCAAGTGAATCATTCCAGCTTACTCTTATTTTTCTGATATAAAATTTGACAGTCAGACTTGCACAAACAGTAAATTTAGGTAGCTATAGAACTGCCACAACATGGATTTTCTTCATATTCTTCTTATTGGATTTTCACTATCCATCAAAAGGAATATCCTTCATATCAGTCATTTAACTTAATTTCACATGCAAACATTTAATTTCCCTTAGGCTTCTTTTGGTAAAAGTTCCCAGTTATAGTCCAAGGATACAAAAACGGGAAAATTTATATCCGCTGTAGTAAGCAAGCAACTCTATAAATTACATCATCTTAAATGCCAGCTTGCATTGACTACATTGGACATCAACATCCAGGAAAACCGCATGATAACTCCACTACTTCCTTGTCAAGAATCTGTTATTTCCATATCATCCAATAAATAATATTTTCTCCCTTTGCTTAAGAGAAGCACTGAAGCAGCAATAACTGCTCCCCCCTCTCATAATCTAACACTACCTTGTTTTCATACGAGAAGAGGGGAAACAAGGGAGAGAATCTAAAACCAATTGGTTCAGTCCAACTGGAACAGGATTCTTCCGATTCTGAATAGTTTTTCAAAAACAATGGAAAGGCTATTCTAAACTCTTCCTCCCCGGTTCGCTTGTCCCTATCTCCCTTTCCCAATGCTCCTCTTCCTTAGCCTCTCCTCATCACCATCAGCAGGACCTGCTTGATCCCACCCACTCGATTGTGTCCTTGCATTCCAACACCTCCCATGCTTCAATGTTTTCATCTACCCCTGCCTAGAACCCATTTTCGTCGTCCTCTTCTTCCTCATCAACATCTCCTCAGCTTATTTTTGTGCAAAGGAAGTGCTGCAACGGAAGAAAAAGAAAACCAGAACTGCAAGGTGGTTTTCATTTTGAGATTTGTGGTGCCATCTACATTGAGTCTAGACTCCTAACCTCCTTGTCAAGGACTTTGTCCTTGAAGTTAACCACTATCTGATGTATTGTATCTGAATTCACTAATTCAAGGCACTTAAATAAACGAGGAATAGGCCGTCGACTTTACCAAAC
This sequence comes from Cocos nucifera, assembly GCA_006176705.1. Taxonomy (NCBI): domain Eukaryota; kingdom Viridiplantae; phylum Streptophyta; class Magnoliopsida; order Arecales; family Arecaceae; genus Cocos; species Cocos nucifera. Next base: position 1,092,889 of record QRFJ01000162.1, on the reverse strand, counting down.
TGCTCTTCTAGTTATGATCTCCCAATGATGTTACAAGAGCCTTGGTTCTACAGATTTCTTATAGGCTTTTTCTTAATTTATGTTTTGGGACTTCATAGATCTTGTATTCTGCTTTCAGCTTTCTACTAGGTGAATTTGAGACTTTATATGATGTTTTTGACTCGTTTTCAGGGTCTATGAAAAAGGATGATAGTGAGGAGAAGATTAGAAAAATGAACTGTCGGACTAAGGTTTTAAGATATGGTCCTTTCGGGTTTAGAAATCTCATCTCGGTTGGACCATGAAACTGATTTTCATTTTTTGCCCAATCTGAAAGCTGCACAAGTTCACATATATTGCAACATAAATGGCTTCCTTGCTTAGGAAGTCAATATGACAAACAATTGATGCTACCACTTCTGTTGAGCAATCGTGTAGTTGTTTACATTAATGCGACTACTAGACTTGATGAGTAAGTGCTGGAGTGAAAGTAATTAGTGTAATAACCATTAAAGGAAAACGAGTTCAACCAGTTTACAGTCCCCGTTCTAAAATAGTTTACTCATTTACTTTAAAATAAGTAAATGCTGGAGTTAAAGCATTTCTACAAGTGTCCAAGAATGTTACCACCAATGAGGAAAACAATCAAAAAAGTTAGATGCAATGTAAGGTAGACCAATCTAAAATAGTTTTGGCCCAAAATTATCAAAGCATTTAGAAAAGATTAGAACGCTCATAAGTTTTCCTCATAAAATATGATGTAGCTCAGCTATTAGATCTATGATCTAATGGTTTTAAAGTTTATTCACTAGTCAACATTATAACCCATGAAAACAGGATTAATGGGATGGTGTGGGGTGGGATGGAAGAAACGTAAGACAGCTGGAGCTGCCAACCCTCTGTCTCTCATGTTTCTCATTCTCCATTTCTCTGCTACCTAAGATTGTTCAAGGACAAGAAACAATGGTGCTCAAGAGAAACCTCAGGCCCACAGCCACTATACTCATGACCTTCTCCGGTAGTCTAAATCCCTGTCCGTGTATGGCCCCTCAAATTCAACAACCAGCAATAGTCGCACTCAGTCACAATCCCCTTAAAAAGTTCATGATAACCAGAATGGCTCTCTCTCTCAAAGATGAGAATGAGCAACCCATTTTCTATTCTCCCCTTATCCTTATCTCCTTTTCTCCAATGCTTATGGCATCTTGACCCTATTCGTCCTGTTTTTCATCCAACCAGTTCCTGGTCCTCATCTCTGGAACCAGGGAAATGGAATCTCATGATGAAACTTTTCTGAACAAAGCTTATAATTGAGCCTAATTAAGCGAAGCTCAAGTCAGATCAAAATTAAATGCGCTGAGCCTGAGCCTGGCCTTCTCAACTCAAGATCAAGAAAAGCTTGAGCTAAACATATATATTTTGGACCTAAGCTCAAGCTAGCTTCAGCTTGCTTGTATTTGACTTATCCACACTCCTACATATAATATTACATCTGAAAATTTATTGAAGGACAATTTTAAGACCCAACCCCAGAAAGAAACAACAACTAGAGAGCTTGACCGTATCAAGTGCAGATTATCATTCCATCCATGTCTATAACATCAAAACTCTCTAGAACCATGGAGCCCAAAATCCCTCGAAAACCATCAACTCAACAAATTGAATACCGTAATCAAAAGGAATACCTAAAAAATGGGAGTAGGATGGGGCTCCAAAATCCCAAATCTCTAAGTCATTGCGAAACTTTAACAGTTGTAACTAACTCTGAACCTAATAATTATGTCAAATGATTAAGCTTTGCTATATCTCACAATATCATGCCTTCAAAAATGATCAAAGTCTTTCTTTTAGCTATAAAGATATTGTGAAGAAATAGAAGTTAGGTCCCAGTCCAAGTGTTAAGCTGCAATACATGAACCATGTTGTTTTTTTATGTCATCTCATATGCATCACCACTACATGGAGCATAGTCGCAAGGAAATAAGAACATGCACAAGCTAAGAAACATTTGATGAATCAAAAGAAAAATCTCCATAATATGGCTCAGAAACTGTGATGAAAAAAATAGAAAGTCTAGATGACAATTTGTCTATAGCAAACTCTTTCCAACCATCCGTTTCCATCAACAGGAGCTAGATAGGCATTCATTCAATTTTCATTATCTCACTTCATTCCATTAACAAGTCACAGAGTTGTCTTTAATATTTTCAGTCAGCTAGTAAACACTTACTTTCAAAAAAGAACCAATTATGCATCTCAGACGTTGAGATCCTAAATGCGCATTAGAGCAAAACAAGCCCCTTGGTCATCTAACATCATCGATTTCTCCTTTTCAATCATAAAATACATGAAATTAAGCACACTAATGTTCAATTAATCATGGGTTAGATAATTGCTTCCCAAAATAATCATTTTTGTTTAACAACAAGTAGATTGCACGATAGAGAAGCAAGCTAAAATTCATAACTTTGTCAGCTGTTCCTCCCAAATAATTTAAGTAATAACTCTACTAAGTCTACCGAAATCAAACCCTAGAATTCGAGCTTAACCACAGACGACTACATTAGAGTCCCAGATAACTGACTCCCATCAAGCGAAGTGCCCAAAACCCCAAATTTTCAACGGATTACAAGAGAAAGAAACCCTAGAAAAAGGGGGAAAAGAGCCAGTGACCTACCTTCCGGAGGGCGATGGCAAGCTCGCCGCGGGTGAAGTTGGCGGCAGCGGCGGTCGTGAGGGGGATGCCGTTCCGGAACTGGTAGAGGTGGACGTTCTTCTGGATGTACTCCGTGAATTGCACCCTGCCATCCACCATCAGAGTCATCGATTGACGAATCAACGGAAAAGATCGAGGCAAAGATGTCCGGCGAGGAAGGAAAGAAGGAAGAAACGAACGAACCGGTCGCCGCCCTCGCCGGAGGCGCCGAGGAGCTTGTGGGAGTCGAGGATCATGATCTTGTCCTCGTTGGATTTGTGGACCAGGATCGAGTGGACGGCCGATGTGTCCGCCGCGATCAACGCGAAGCCATCGCCGACGAGCCCGAACACGCACTCCATCGCCGCGAGCCGAGCGATGTCCGGCGAGATTTGCAGAGAATCAGGCAAAGAGAGGGTACTCGGGGAGACCGGGCCCCTTCGAATTCACTTGAGGAACGAGCGCAGGCGAATCCGGTGGCCCAGTGGACCAACCTAACGAGACTTATACCATGTGGGCCTTTGTGGCCCTCCCTGGTTTGCTATGGCTATACGCTGCCGAGACCACGCTTTTTTCCAGTCACCTCTGGCTTTAGTTTTATCAATTTATTTACGCTAAGCAACACGCACACGAAGTTTCATCTAAATACTGGTTATTAATTCAAGACGATCAAAATAGATAAAGCATATCGAATATATTTTTCTGATAATATGCATATTTATAATATTATTTATTTTAATAATTTTAATTGATTTTCACCTAACAGTAAATATTGACCACGACTATATTTTAGAGTTGTTCTTTTAATCTAATCCATTAGACGATCTGGGTTGTAAATTGAGATGCATAATGCAATGGAGAAGTTTCAGCGCTGAAATTTTTTATAAATGTTTACGTGACTTATTATCGAATTTTGTATCCGGTTAGTTGACGATTGGCCGAATCAACCTTTAGATCTTAAGAAATATAATCTTTTCTAATCCTAGATATTGAGCTCAAGTTGGGGAGCAAAACGAGAGTTCTCTTCACTTGCATTAATCCTACACATGGCTCGTTTATTTTTGGATACTAAAAAAGTACGCATCATTTTGTGAAGCCTAACCTGTTCCTTCCCTCCTACCATCTCCTCTCTCCCTCCCATCTTTACGGAAATTTTTTGTCCCAAATTGTTAAACACATATTAAAATTTATTGGTACAGAATTTGGTTGACACCACATCAAGTTGGAGTCGAGGAAAATGAGGTCACCGTTGGTGACCTGCAAAACAAAATTTCATCCGGAGTGGTGGTGGTGGCTCCGATAGGATCCTTCGACGGTCAAATTAGTTACCAACAGAAATGGAGTCCTCATAGAGAGAAGTTCGGCAGAGTTTCGAAAAGGAAAAGAAAGCTTAGCGAAAATGTATCTAGAGAGTCCCTTTTTATATACGGAGCTTGTTGTAACTGTCCTGATAAATGATCGTCGTAAGCGTTCTGATAAATGTCGATCGTGATTGTCTTGATAAATGACAATCATAATTATCGTGATAATTATAATCGTTTAGTAGCGTCTGAAAGAACAGTCTGTAAGAAGTTCGGCTTCTATAAAAGCTCGACTGGAGGAGTCCGGAAGGAGTTCGGCTCTCGTAGAAGTCCGACTGAAGGAGGAATTCGAAAGAAGTTCAGCTCCCATAAGAGCCCGATTACTGAAGGAGTCTGAAAGGAGTTCGGCTTCCGTAGGAGTTCGATTGGAGGAGGAGTCCGAAAGAAGTTCGGCTTCCGTAGGAACCCGACTATTGGAGGAGGTCGGAAGGAGTTCGGCTTCCGTAGAAGCTCGGCTGCTGGAAGAGTTCGGAAGGCTGAAGAGATTCGGCTGGGACTCAGCTGCTGAGAAATTCGGCTAGGTTTATCCACTGGATAGTTCGGCCACTAAATGAATTCGACTGCTAGAGAGAGAATTTTCGATTGAAGCTCTTCTGTGATTACCGACTGCATTAGACTAAGCTTTAGACTGGACTTCGACGGAAGCAGAATTTATCCCTAATAAGATTCAAAAGGATTGTTGAAATATAGGAAGGATCAAGTACAAGATATTTTTCACCTTTTTAGTCTGAAATCAATGGAAAAGGAGCTTGGAACATTGGGACCAAAAAGATCATACACAAGAATATGCCGAAATTTGAGAAAAGAACAATGAATAAATTTTGTATATATAGAAACCTAGGCAAGGAACAGAGCAATTTAATGGAGAGGAAAAAAACTCAAAATAAATGATCAGCTGATTTGAGTTATTTTCATCTTAAATTCGATGACAATCCAGTAGCCGAGGCATCAAGTAGCTTTTAACAATTAGGTTCTCTTTTTTTTATTGAGTAATGCTATGCACTTTTTTTTTGACAAAAGAATAGATGTAAATGAGAATTGCTGCCATGCATGAAAAGTGGTTGAAGATTACCGGCCAATCTAGCATTGCTGGGCTCGATAATTTCTTCATGCCATCGAAATGTACCCTTTTTATTTTTAACTAATGTATTATACGTGGATCACGAATTGCACAGCCTATTAAAAAATTTGCCACACACCTTCATCACAAGCATTTTCGATAGCTTTATAGAGGACTTATTCTCCCTATATTTTATTCCACAAGCCGCTGATCTTTATATTACCACTCTGGACTTCCAGGCTTCTTACTAGTACACGCTCTCTTGCATCTTTATTCATCACTCTGAGCTATCTAAGCCCGAAATGCACAACCAATAAAAATACCACTTGTTGATCGCATTTTCTACAGCTTAGATTATAGAGGTTTTTCTTTCTTTTCTTTTCCTCTTTTTTGGATGAAGGATTATGGAGGATTTATTGTCCACTTTATTGCACAAGGTGCCAAAAGTCTATTACCATCTTTATCCATCAATCTGTGCTGCCTCTTTACGCAAGAGCAATGCCAACCCAAAAAATAACTTGGCTGTCTCCTATCAGGCACAGCGAGGGGTGGCTATAGGTCGGGCCGACTAATTCCCGTATCCACTCTATCAAAAAATTTAAAAAAAATCTAAATTCATATCATTCTTGTACCCTTCTCGTGTTAAGTTAGATCCTTAGATCAGATCAGGTTGGCTATACCCGAAATCCCTTCCTTTTGATAAAAATTTCCTCTCCATCAGAATCTAAGAAATCCTCTAGCCTTCTCCTACGATCAAACAAACCCCTCAAATCTCCTTGGGCTAAGGTTCTCTAAGCTCTTCTTCCCCACGTATCTTCGAAAAAAGAAAAAGAAAAGAAAGTGAAAAGCAAAAAAAAAAAAAAAAAAAAAAAAGCTTAGTCAGGTGGGAAAATTCTTATCTTATAATTTTTTCCATCTTTTCTTTGATTTTCGAGCCATATCCTCTCCTCCTCCTTGCTTAGAGCTTTAGACAATGGCTAGGATTTTGTCGGCCAAAAAGGGAAGAAATGAAAATCGATGATGGCTAAAGAGCTACCTCCTCTCCTCCGCCACCTAGCTAGCGGTCCTCTAAGCCCCCAACCACACTCATCACTTCGTCGAAGCCCCCAATATCTGCCACCTCACTATCTTCCTGACCTTAAGCCATGACTCCCTCATTGCCGCTACCACCTACGTTTCTATGCTCACCATCTAACTCCACTCTACCCACTCTGCTAGGATTGCTCGCCTCCGCTTACCGCCTTCACCTCCAGCGACTAAATTGGGAAAACAATGGCTAGGATTTTAGGTGGGAGGTTTGGAGCAACCAAAGCTTAGACAATGAATGGAGCTTTGTATAGGGTATTTATAATAAGCATTATTAGGCCAAGTTCAAGTCAAAATATACTATTATCTGCACCTGCCTCGAACCCATTTTAGATTTTTTCTGAAATCTATATCCTCTCAAATTTTAGTCAAACGAGATAAAACCCATCAGATACCCGGTGGGTTAGAAAAAATTACCACCCCTAAGCATGGCTAATGATGTTAATTTTAAGGGAGCATCGCATCAAAATTGAATGAATTATTTAAGAGATAATTCTCAGTCATCAAAATACTTTTATATATTAGTCATGTATCTCCATTATCAAAGAGTATGTGCAACTTTATTTTGTCTGCATAGTAGTTATATGATACTGTAGACTTTTGCCGACATACCATAAGAAATGCACGCAGATGCAATCTTCTTTTTCTTTTTTTTTTTTTTTTTGATAAACAGGAAGAGTCATGCAATCCCAATATAAATATATCCAACAAAATTAAAAAATAAAGATCCCAAAGACAGGAAGGTACAATATAATGGTTCACCCAAAAGATTTCATCAGAATGCTCTGCTACATATATAGAAGATGATCCTCTGTACCACATAGAAGATGATCCAGTCCACAGCACTGTTCACACTCTGGGACATATAAGTGGTCCGAAAGGAGGCGCAGCTCCCTATCATACTCCAAATATATCCTACAATCAATTTTTTTCATCATTTCATCCTGCCTGCTATTTTAGGATGTGGCCAGAATTTAGGATCGTAAATATATAGACCTGATTTGGATTGATGCAAAAAGTTGAATTCAGATATCCTGAGTTGGATCCATCACAATAAATGGATTCTGGACTCGCAATTGTTGAATCATAAGAAGTTGGGATTAAATTTTTTTGTTCAAGTTAATACATGATTTAATGAGACAACTGACCAAACACTATGGATTTCCAACAGTAAGCCAACTACAGAAATATAATTATCAATTTCCAACAGATATGAAAAGTAAATTTCACTTTTCTCAAAAATTCAATCATTTGCAAGCAAGATTTCAATTTTCATTTATATTGATTAAAGTATAATCAAATTTAAGTATGGACCGGAAATTGGAACACAAATAACAATAAAAGCAAGAATTATGAAAGATATGCAGGGGGGGAAAAAAAAATCTAAATTCAAATATAAAAAAAATAATGGGAATCATATAACCAATTCTATAATATTCCCATTGCATATAAAACTTATATATATATATTCGGATAAGGAAGGTGTATCCGATTCAATAGGAAATCAATCTCATATATAAAATATGTCTTTAATCCGATAAAATTGTCAAAAATTTAACTTAGATCCCCATCCAGTTATTGTAGAATAATTGGGCTTGTTCACCGAGTGGATCATCGAGTTAAAATTCATCCCAGCCGGAATTGCACAGCCAAAAAAAAATTATCAGGAATCTCGACGACAGGAAATCTCCAGTTTGCAGAAGACTTGATGACCCAACATATTATATTCTACAAGGGCACCGATGTTTATTTTTGATAAAAGGACACTGATGTTTATTTAACCAAGCTTCTTACTGTTGCATACATAAACTCACACGCTCTCCAACGCATGTTTATTCGCCACTCTACTCTGCCTTCTAAAGGAGCCAGCAAAACTTAGATTGCAGTCCAGGTGCGGGTCCCCCTTTCCTCCTCGTGGATTTCGTCCGGGCCAGGCAAGAACCCTGCTCTCTTCTGTGCATTAAAGACCTCGTCCACCACTCTCGCCGGTGCATTGAAGGATAACTCCTTTGCCACATTCTCCATATGGTTTAGTACGTTGTTCTCCCCTGCACACAAAAATTGAAAAGAAAACAATGAAACCATAGAAACATATATATGTGAACAAAAGCCACAATTAATTCATACAAAAGAACCGAAGAAGGTGGAATGCAAATCCAAGACCTGCAAGGAAGTGGACCCGATTATGCTTAGCATTCATTCCCAAGAACAACACCTGGAGGTTCTCATCCCTAGAGGCTACGGCGACCACCGGGTGGCCGGCAGGGATCACAAACACCGAGCCATGGGACACCTGCGATCTCACCGCCCGATAATGTGTACGACCTCGTTCAATGTGTGGACAGGCCATCTCAAAATAGCCTTCTCCTTCAACCACTAAGGCCGCCAAGGTGGCCATAGAGTTGTAATGAGGCGCCATCATCGATCCCTACAAAGATAATTGGACGATAGTTCATCATTCAACAAAAGACTAGGATTAGTAATAGTAGAAACAACAAGAGTCGAACCGTGTGGTACTCACACGGCTGATGTTGGCGAAGGATATCTCCACGCCCAGATCGCAAAGATCGCTGTAGTCGCAGGCATAGATTTTGTAGAGCTCCCCGTGTTCATTGGAATACCAGACACGATTTTGTCTGCTCGTTAGACTGATACCTGATCTCCGGCATTGCTTCGATGGCCCAAAAAACCAGCCGCCAGGCTCAGTGGGAGGTTCGGTCAGTGCTTTGATCTGCTCTTCAGTTGCCTTTATGATCTCTCCCCTCTGCTGCCCAAAAAGTTTCTCTAGCCTAGCCTTTGTGGTCTACGCATATATAAACCAATTATTTTTCAGTCTTATATGTAAGCCATTAAATGAAGTATCACATATTAATTAGAAGATCGATAGAAGAAGAAACATACATTGAAGGCAGCCTCAAGAACTTTAGTGCTGAAGCTTCTGTAAAAGCTCTCTGGAGACCTGCCCCCTGCACCGAAAAATTCCTATATGGCAAAGATTGTCAAACTATCAATCGGTTTCTCTAAGAAAATGGAACCCGTGAGAAATTCCAATAAAGCTGAAATGTAACATAGCTGTAGACCTTGAAGCGACCAGGAGAGGAGACGGGACGGAGGAGCATGGCAATGCGGAGCTTCTTGTTATCGTCTTTGTTTATTAAATACGCCTGAGATCCGGCGTCAAACGAAAGAATTTGTCCTTGCTCTATATCATACGAATTACGACCCGAAATCTCAAGAACATTTACAACTCCTCTCCCTGTGATCGGTGAAATCTATCACGATTTGTAACCGAAGTAATTGCACCAGGGGAGGGTGGTGATATATTATTAATTAGATAGAGAATAATATTACCTTCCATTACATAGAAGAGTTCTTCTGCGTCCATATGGCTTGGCAGTACAAATGTACGCGGGTTTGCCTCCAAGATTGCCAGCCGAAAATTCCCGATCCCTTGCAAGAGTTTGAATCTTTCGGTGAACCTCTCGAGAACCTTGAAATGGCCGAGTGCGCTCTTCATCCAGTACTCAAAGTTCTCCTCACCATAGTAGTATTGGTTCTGGCCTTCTCCTCTCTGTTGCTCCCCTTCCTTCTTCTCTATTCCTTCTCCATGTGATCCGTCGTACTTATCAAAGCAAATTAGATCGCAATTTTCCAGCAGGTGCCTGTCCTGGTGGTAAAAGAAGCTCTCTTTACACTTGCTTAAGCACTCTTCTACCTTTCTAATAGGTTTTCCAAAGGAGGGGATGATGAGAAGAGTTGACGAAAGGAGGAGGAGGATAGGAAGGAGAACTTGGGCTCTACTACTTCTCGCGATCATGTTGTCCGCCGTTTTGGTTTGTTGAGGTTAGGATGAGGACGGGAGGAGAAGAGCTCATTTATAGCTAGGGAGGAGGCAGCAGTGGTGGTGAGAGGAGAAGAAGGTGGTACAGTTGCGCGTGATCATAGCCTGCATGCATGCCGCCGCGTGTGAGAATGGGGCAACGTGGAGGGTAGACCTAGTCTTTGCCCCGTTGCTCGGACTGGGGTGTATCTTGCGTGCGAAAGAAGGACCGTTGGATCTTGCAACGGGTGCTTTGAGAGCTGTGCATATGGATAATAGAAATATTTAACTGCTTTGAGAGCCGATCGGGGCGCGATCCGACGGAAGAGGTTCCTTCGTGCGAAATATACAACCCGGATCAAAAGGTACACCCGCTTCTTACCCGGCGGCCTGACGGGTAAAGGGAGGCTAATGGATCTGGAGGGGTGGTGGGTGAAGGGAGGCAGGAGGATCTGGACGGATGGTGGGTGAAGGGTTCGGGTTCTATGCTTCGTGCGAAAATATGATTCATTTTGTTTCGCAATATTATCAACCATGGGACAGCATAATAACCACCATACAATCAATGCATATAGATAATTTTGATGCAGAAATTGATCATCGCCGAATTCAATTAAAGTGGAGATAGACGAGATCACCATCGGGGACCTGCAAAATAAAGTTTCGTTCGGAGCCGATGGAAGGTGGCTCTGATAGAATCCTCCGACGATCAAGTCGGCTCTGACCAATAGAAATAGAGTACTCGAAAATGAGTTCCGCAGAGCTTAGAGAAGGAGAGGAGAGCTTAGAGCTTAGAATTAACGTATCTGGAGGGTCTTTTTATAGGCGGAGCTTGATGGTGACAGCTATAGCCGCGTGCTGGTGGGCCGCTCGAGGTCCGACGGAGTCAGTCCTAGAAAAAAGCGCCGTCTGCAGCACCGCCTACAACGGATTGATGGTGACAGCCATCGCCACCTGATAGCGGATCGCTATCGTCTGCGGCGGACTGATGATGATGGCTGCAGCTGTTTTGATACCGAGCCACTTGGGACCGAATGAAGGGTTGAAGGGCTTTGACGTGTACCCATTTTGGAGGAGTTCGGACTTCTGAAGAGGAAGCTCGGAAGGAGTTCGACTGCCGTAGGCGTCTAGCTAGAGGTGTGCGGCTAAGGCTCGGTTGCTGGGGAGTTCGGTAGGAGCTCGGTCGGCTCTTAGAGAAGTCCGATCGAGAGGATGTCTGGGAGGAGTCCGACCAGAGTGCGGCTGCTGAGGAGTTTGGTCGAGGGACGACCGTTGAGGAGTTCGGCTGATTGATAGTCACTAAGGAGTTCGACCGATTGATGACCGCTGAGGAGTTCGGCCGAGGGATGATCGCTGAGGAGTTCGGTCGGATGAGCTCGGCCTCTTAAAAGTCCGGCCAGTTGAAGAAGTTCGGCTAAGGTTCGTTCGTTGAAATCCTTTCGTGACTATCGATTGCCAGCCTGAGCATCAGACTGGACTTCGGTGGGAGCGGGGTTCATCCCCAACAGTAGTCCCTCCACTCCTGAGTTCAAAATTTGGAGGAAGGGGGTATCGAAATAAATGACCGTCGAAGTCCTTTTCTGGGCTCAGCATTTGTTTGAAGTGGAAACTCGGAAAGATCTCTTCTTCAGCCGAGGTTGAAGTTGATCCCGTCTCTGGTGGCCGAGATCGGAGGTTGAGCTCCTCGGAGGCGATATTATCTTCCGCAGTCGAGTTTGCCTCGGGGGAGATCTTATCTCCTGCGGTCGAGTTTGCCCCAAGGGGATCTTATCTCCTGCAGCCAAGGTTAATACGGGCACTCGGGGGAGATTTTATCTCCTGTAGCCGAGGTTGCCTCGGGGGAGATCTTATCTCCTGTAACTGAGGTTGCCTCGGGGGAGATCTTATCTCCTACAGTCGAGGTTAATGCAGGCGCTCGGGGGAAATCTTATCTCCTACAGCCGAGGTTGCCTCGGGGGAGATCTTATCTCCTGCGACCGAGTTTGCTCCAAGGGAGATCTTATCTCCTGCGGTCGAGGTTCATGCGGACGCTCGAGAGAGATCTTATCTCCTACAACCGAGGTTGCCTCGGAGGAGATCTTATCTCCTATGGTCGAGGTTTAATGCGGATGCTAGGAGGAGATCTTATCTCCTGCAGCCGAGGTTGCCTCAGGGGAGATCTTATCTCCTACGGCCAAGTTTTCCCCGGAAGAGATCTTATCTCCTACGATCGAGGTTAATGCGGGCGCTCGGAGGAGATCTTATCTCCTACAGCCGAGGTTGCCTCGGGAGAGATCTTATCTCCTACGGTCAAGTTTGCCCCGGAGGAGATCTTATCTCCTACGGCTGAGGTTAATGCGGACGCTCGGGAGAGATCTTATCTCCTATAGCCGAGGTTGCCTCGGGGGAGATCTTATCTCCTGTGGTCGAGTTTGCCCCGAGGGAGATCTTATCTCCTGCAGTCGAGGTTAATGCGGACGCTCAGGAGAGATCTTATCTCCTACGGTCGAGTTTGCCTCAGGAAAGATCTTATCTCCTGCGGTCGAGTTTGCTCGTGTTAGGATGAGGTTCTCCTCCATTTTCTAACACGGCAACTATCAACTGCTTCATCCCTGTCACCACATAGTTTTTGCATCAGAAAATAATAATACGGAAATGAAGCAGCTTTACTGAAGGAAGATTACTGGTAATACATCCTCAGATTTTTTGAGTTTCAAGGTCGTGGAAGCATCATCCCTCCGAGATCCTTCAGACGATAAGTACTGGGCCGGATGATCTCCACCACTTCATACAGGCCTTCCTAATTAGAGACGAGCTTTCCCTGACTCTGAGGCTGAGAGACAATGGCTCGTCGGAGCACTAAGTCTCCCACTCTGAACGTCTTGTTTAACTCTGGAGTTATAGTACCGAGCCACCTTCTGTCTGTAGGCTGCCATCCGGATGCGGGCTTCCTTCCTTTTTTCTTCCAGCAGATCAAGGTCGACTTTGAGGTCCTGGGGGTTATGCTACTTGTTGAAGCCCACGATTCGTGCAGACGGGAGCTTGAGCTCAATCGGGATAACTGCCTCCGTGTCGAAGGCCAAGGCAAAGGATGTTTATCCGGTCAGCACTCTCTGCGTAGTTCGATATGCCCAGAGGATGTGGTAGAGTTCGTCCACCCAGGCCTCCTTTGCCTTGTCGAGCCTCGCTTTGATACCTTGTAGCAGGATCTGGTTGGTCACCTCAGCTTCTCCATTGGCCTATGGGTGAGCCACCGATGTGAAGCGGTAGGAGATGTTTAGTCCTTCGCAGAACTCAGCAAACCTTGCCCCGGTGAACTATCGCCCATTGTCCATTATAAGGATTCGGGGCAGACCGAACTGGCAGACTAGTGACTTTCAAACGAAGTTCTGCACCTTGGCCTCGGTAATCTTCGCTAGTGGTTCAGCTTCGACCCACTTGATGAAATAGTCGATCACGACCAGAAGGAACTTTCGCTATCTGAACGCAGTCAGGAAGGGGCCAAGTATATCCATTTTCCACTGCGTAAATGGCTAAGGTGCGCTTAGCAGAGCAAGCTTGAATGCAGGCTACCTTTGTATGCTGGCGTTCTTCTGACAACGGTCGCACTTTCTCACATATTCGATGGAATCATGAAACAGGTTCGGCCAATAGTATCCTTGCCGAAGTAGTCTTTGCGACAGGAACCTAGCTCCTATGTGACCTTCGTAGAGTCTTTCGTGCACCTCCCATAGTGCGAGGTCGGCCTCCGAAGGTCGGAGACATCTCAGCAGTGGGAGGGAGTATGACCTCATATACAACCTGCCTTCATGTAAAACGTAACGGGAGGCCTGATTTCTGAGCTTTCGAGCTTCTTTTGGATCGTGAGGAAGGACCCCCTCCTTGAGATAAGCAATCAATGGGTCGATCCAGCTTGGCTCGAATTTTGTCTGCAGGACGACCTGAGGTTCCTCCGAGGTTAGGTACTTCAGAGTCTCCAAAAATACTCCCTTGGGCAGTTCGGCCAGGGCTGAAGTGGTCAACTTGGAGAGAAGATCGGCTCTTGCATTTTTCGCCCTTGGAATATGTTGAATGCCAAAACTATCGAAGGCCGAGATCAAATCCCTCACTTTTCTAAGGTATCTCACCATGCTTTCCTCCCACGCTTTGTAGCTGCCGCTAACTTGACCAACCACCAGCCGAAAATCGCTATAAACTTGAAGCCGATCTACTTTTAATTTTCTTGCTATCTTTAATTCGGCGATCAGTGCTTCATATTCGGCCCCATTGTTGGTCGCGAAGAACTCGAAGCGCAGCGCGTACTCGACGACGACTCCCTCGGGGCTGACCAAGACCAGCCCCGCACCAGCTCCAATGGAGTTGGACGAACCATCTACATGCAGAGCCCAAGAGCCTTCAGGGAGGTCGGCGCTTTCCTCGGGAAGGTTCGGCTGTGATAGCTCGGCTTTGTCCAAGCTCGATCTCGCTTTAGTGTTGGTCCCGCTCGGTTCAAGCTCGGCTTCGACTGGAATGGTATATTCTAGCACAAAATCTGTCAGTATCTGGGCCTTGATCGATGGCTTAGGCCGGTAGTTGACGTCGAACTCTGTGAGCTCGATTGCCCATTTTGCAATTCTTTCAGAAGCGTCCGCTCGATGAAGGACTACTTTTATTGGTTGGTCCGTGAGGACCGTTACGGTATGCTCTTGAAAATAAGATCGGAGCCTCCTGACAGCAATTAGAAGAGAGTAAGTTAGTTTTTCTAATCTAGAATACCTGATCTCCGCACCCCTCAGAACCCGGCTCATGTAGTAGATCGGTCGCTGCGTCTTCGCTTCTTCCTTGATCAGGACTGCCGCCAGGGCCACCGGAGAGACAACTAGATACAGGAATAATTTTTCTCTGAATTTAGGCTTTGCCAGTAGTGGGGGTGAGCCGAGATAGTTTTTAAGTTCCTCGAATGTCTGTTGGTACTCCGCCGTCCAGCAGAAGTTCTTTGGTCGCCTGAGAACTTGGAAGAAGGGCACGCATCGTTCGATTGACCTTGAGATGAAGCGATTTAGGGATGCCACCTTTTCGATCAGCACTGAACTTTTTTGATCATCTTTGGAGCAGTCATCTTTCGAATGGCTCGAATTTTCTTAGGATTTGCTTCGATTCCGCGTCTCGACACAATGAACCCTAGAAATTTTCCGAAGATCACGTCGAAGGCGCACTTGGTCGGGTTCAGCTTCATCTTGTGCTTTTTGAGTGCACCAAAGGTCTCTTTAAGGTCGATGAGGTGGTCTATTGAAGCTTGACTTTTGATGAGCATATCATCCATGTACACCTCCATGTTGCGGTCGATCTGCTTCTTGAAGATCTTACTGACCAAATGCTGGTACGTTGTCCCTACATTTTTGAGTCTAAAAGGCATGACTCTGTAACAATAAAAACCATGGTCAGTAATGAAGGCGATCTTCTTTTCATCCTCGGGCGCCTTCCGTATCTGATTATAACCAAAAAAGGCATCCATGAAGGTGAGGAGCTCATGGCCCGAGGTCGCGTCCACTAGTTGATCAATCCTAGGTAGAGGATAGCTGTCTTTTGGGCAGGTCTTGTTCAGTTTTTTGAAATCAATGCACATCCTCCACTTGTTGTTCGTCTTTTTGACGAACACCACGTTCGAGAGCTAGGTCAGATAATTCACCTTCCGGATGAGTCCGACTTTGAGAAGCTTGTCCACTTTTTTGGCAATTGCTTTTTGTCTCTCCGGAGTGTGATGGTGCATCTTTTCTTTCGCCGACCGATGCCTCGGATCGACGGTCAGTCGATGTTCTATGACCTTGGTGTCAATCTCCGGCATGTCTGCTGGGGTCTAGGCGAAGACGTCTGCATTTCTCCTGAGGAAGGTGACGAGCTGCTCCCGAACCTCGCCTGCCAAGTTGGAGTCGATCTGCACCACGTGCTTCGAGTTTCTATCATTTAAGGGCACAGAGACGAGATCCTCCATAGGTTCGCCCCGTTCCTCAGTGAGGTCATCGCGGACGTCCAGTCCATCAACAAGATAAGGATTGGACCATTTTTTCTCATGTAAGGCGATAGAGTAGCAGTGCTTTGCCAAAGCCTGATCTCCCCTGACCTCTCCGATCCTATAATTCATCGAGAACTTCATCTTCAAATAATAGGTTGACACCAGCGCCCGAAGTTTATTTAGACCAGGTCGACCTAGAATGGCGTTATAGGCGGACGGAGTCCTCATGACTAGAAAATCGATCGGTGCTTTGGCCAGTTTTGGGTGTTGCCCCACCACCACAGTCAAAGTTATTATGCCTTCGACTGGTACGGTATTACCAGTGAATCCTATCAGCGGAGAATTCATAGGCCCCAAGCAGTCATTGGGTAAGGACATTTTCGAGAAGACGTCGTAAAACAATATGTCGGCCGAGCTTCCATTATCCACCAAAATGCGGCGTACATCGTAGTCAGCAATGTTCAAAGAAATTACAATCGCATCATTGTACGGAAATTGGATTCGCTGTCCGTCCACCTCGGTAAAGGCCACGGATTTCGCGATCCTCCGCCTCTTCACTGGTCCCTCGGATCTGCTGGCCTCCATTTGTTGAAGTCCCTTCGAGATAGTATTGATGATGCTGAGAGGCGGCTGATCTTCTTGGTTCTCCCCCCTTGACGGTAACGCCCTCAGCTGACCCTCCCGCTCTTCAGGCCGTCTCCGTAGGAATCGGCTGAGTCTACCTCGCCTGACGAGCTCTTCGATCTCATCCTGGAGTTGGATGCACTCCTCAGTGTCGTGGCCGTGGTCACGATGATAGAGACAGAACTTATTGGGATTACGCTTGTTGGGGCGGGAACGCATCCTCTCCAACTTCAGAAGTTGTTTCCTGATTTCCATCAGCACTTGGGTCTTCGAAGCGTTAAGAGGAGCGTAGTCGTGAAATCTTCGTCGGAGAGAATTTTGGTGCTAGAGAGAACCTCGGCGTGCCCTTCTGTCAGAGCTTCCCCACCTCAGGGTCCGAGGGGGAATTCAAGCTCGCCTGCGATCGGAAGGAGTGCGAGAGCATGGCCGAGCTTCACTCTGCTTTTCTTCTTCGACGGGCCTACCTAGCCCACCGATTCGTCGCTTGCCACTGGCTTCATCATCCTTGGCCTTGAAGGCCTCCTCTGTCCGGGCATACCCTTCAGTCCGAGCTAGCATGTCAGTAAAATCCCTGGGATACTTCTTTTTCAGGAAGAACAGCAAGTCATTCTTCTAAAGGCCGCCCTTGAGGGCGGCCATGGCGACTGATTGGTCCAGATTCCAGACTTTCAACATGGCAGCGTTAAATCGGACGACATAAGCCCAGATGGGTTCCTCCTCTTTTTGCCTGATGGCCATCAAGGAATTCGAATCTCGGCGCAACTGCCTACTACTAACGAAGTGGGCCGTGAACTATTGACTCATCTGATCAAACGATAAGATGGTACTCGACTTGAGCGCCGAGTACCAGTTTCTAGCAGCTCCCTTAAGGGTAGAGGGGAAAGCCCGACACAAGATAGCGTCTGGCGTGCCATGGAGCAACATCGTTGTCCAGAGATTTCTAAGTGGTCAATCGAATCGGTGGTCCCATCGTAACTTTCAAACTGTGGGAGCTTGAAGTTCGGCGGAACCAGTTCCTGCATAATTTTCTGCGAAATAGGAGGGTCAGTGCAAATATTATTACCACGTGAGGATGGAGTGTGACGAAGTTCTTCGATCCGCCGACTCATTTCTAAGAGCCTTTGATCCAAGAGATCTTCACGGTCTCTGATCTCCAAGGTTTTCTGGTAGAATGGGTGCGAAGCTTCACCCTGAGTCGAGCCACGGTCCGAGCAAGGGCTCTCCCTCTTTTGCCTCTTCCTTCCGAGGATTGAAGGTCGGATAGCTCAAGTTGGTCGCTCCTGGACCGGACCACACGGCTCTGAAGAATCTCGCACCGATTGAGCTGGTACTGGGGCCTGCTGGTGCATGACCTCACCGCCTGCACTGCCTCTGTGAGACCCCGAACCTGCTAGACGAGCAGGTTGAACTGCTCCGCATCCACCGCGGCTGTAGATGAAACTTGGGTCGCCGAGGCTGGAGTGGGAGCAGATGGATCTGAACGAGATCGAGTCGTGGAGGCCGTCGATCATCGGATCGAAGCTCTCCTAGGGGGCATTTTTTTTCGGAAAAAAATTCTAGAGAGGAAGAAGAGAGATCTTCAGAGAGAGAGAAATCATCGCCGAGTACTTCTTTAAGAATAAGGGAACCTCGGGGGTTCGGGGGCCCTTCTTCTAGCGCCAATCTGTTGGTGCAGAAATTGGTCGTCGTCTGATCCAGTTAGAGCGGAGGTGGACGAGGTCGCCATCAGAGACCTGCAAAATAAAGTTCCGTTCGGAGCCGATGGGTAGACCTTGATGGTGACAGCTGTAGCCGCGTGCTGGCGGGCCGCTCAAGGTCCGGTGGAGTCAGTCCCAGGGGAAGGCGCCATCTTCAGCGCCGCCTGCAATGGATTGATGATGACAGTCATCGCCGCCTGGTAGCGGATTGCTATCGCCTACGGTGGACTGATGGTGATGACTGCAGCTGTCTTGATACCGAGCCGCTCAGGATCGAATGAAGGATTGAAGGGCTTTGACGTGTACCCATTTTGGAGGAGTTCGGACTCCTGAAGAGGAAGCTCGGAAGGATTCGGCTCCCGTAGACGTCTGGCTGGAGGTGTGCGGCTAAGGCTCGATCGCTGGGGAGTTCGGTAGGAGCTCGGCCGACTCTTGGAGAAGTCCAGTCGAGAGGATGTCTGGTAGGAGTCCGACCAAAGTTCAACTGCTGAGGAGTTCGGCCGAGGAACGACCGCTGAGGAGTTCGGCCGATTGACAACCGCTGAGGAGTTCGACCGAGGGACGATCGTTGAGAAGTTCGGTCGGATGAGCTCGGCCACTTAAAAGTCCGATCAGTTGAAAGAGTTCGGCTAAGGTTCGTCCGCTGAAATCCTTCCGTAACTATTGGTTGTACCAATCTGAGCATTGGACTAGACTTCGATGGGAGTGAGATTCATCCCTAATAGATAAAAAAATAAAATTTAAAATTTTTAAAAAATTATATAAGATATGACCTAATAAAAATAAATAAATTATTTTTTTACGTAAAAGATCCAATCCGAATCCAATGGACATTGACCATATACGGTGAAAGAAATGAAAGAAAAGTCTAGACACCTGAGGGAGGAACCTTGCATGGATGTCAAAGAAGTTATTGATCAGGGGCAGCGTATGTATTGATTCTAATCTATTTCTTTTTTATTTTTAATAATATTTTATTTTTTCTTTATTTTTATAGGATATATTTATTTTTATCATGATTTTTTCTTTACACATACACATGCCCGCGCGTGCGCGTGATTGTGTGCGCACACATCATGAACATATCTCATTAGTTATGAGTATCGATCCCGTTAGTTAACCACGCCACAGTAAACACGTGTAAAAATATGTATATTTAATAAAAACTAATGTGCATTGGGGACCGGACTTTGCATGGCCTGGAGAGAGAGAGATAGAAAAGCAGGTAATAATCATCTGGTTTTAATTGATTTAAGCTAAATTATACAACGTTCAATGGCTACAAATAGGAGGCGGCAATCCGAGGAAGCAAGGTTATTACATATAAGTGCATGTACTAAGTAGCATATTATCTATATTATCCCAAGTACGTGTGCACTGGCCTGCTGTATCATGTCTAAAGAAATAAACTATGAATCCTTTTGTTGGGATATATCAAATTAGGCGGATAATTTTTAAAAATTATTTATTTAAAAATAATTAAAAATTATTTTCATTATCTTTAGTTAGTAAAAAAATTATTCTAAATAATATCATTAAAAAAAAATTATTGTATTTGATTGGAGATAATACTATATAATAATATAATCAAATTTATAATATATCTATCAACATAAAATATTTTTTTTATATCAGAATAATTATTGTTATATGTAGGGCTGGAAGTAGGCTTGAGCCAGACCGGCTTTGGGTCGAGCTTCGGTTTCAGCTTGAAATCATTTAGATCAAGCTCAAGCCAAAAAATAGAGCTTATTTTGCTTTCGGGCCAAGCTTGGGCCTATCTTTAGCGTGGCTCGGGCTAGAGTACAAATTTTAGTCCGATTATGAGCTAGAATTTTTAGCCTGAGCCCAAATTTTTATTTAAATTGATTGATCTTAAATAAATTTTAGCCCATCCTCACTTATGATCCTTCTTGCTCTCCCAACATCCTACCTGCTCTCCGTCGGTTTTCGTCGTTGCTCTCCTCCCGAACCTTAGTGACATCAGGCTCCTCCCACCAATCTCTCGCAGCTCGCAGCCACAGGTGCTCTCCTTTCTATAGGTTTGCCTCTGTTGGGCCCCTCCATTCATCGTATTCTATCATCGCCACCTTCATTATCGCCCCCTCCCTCCATCGTACTCTATCAACATCACCGTCCCGACCCATCGTCACCCCCTCCCTCCATCGTGCTCCATCATCATCACCCCCATCATTGCCCCCCTCCATCCATCGTACTCCATCGATGTCATCATGTACCTCCTCCATCATCCCCCTCCCTCTATTATGTTCTGTCATTGCCGTCCCCATCGTCACCCCCTCCCTCCATCGCGCTTCATTGACATCTCTACCCCCATCATCGCCCCCTCCTTCATTAATCATGCTTCGTCACTGCCATCCATTGTCGCTCCTTTTCTCCATCGTGCTCCATCGACATCACCGCCCCTCCTTCCATCGCGCTCCATCATCACCGCCCCCCATCATCGATGAAGATGCAAGAGCCCAGTGGATTGGCCCAATTGAGCTCGGGCCTATATTTTTTTCAAAAAAATCAGTCCTAAGTCCGATCCGAAGCTCCAAAAATTATTTCGAGCCAGGCTCGAACAAGGATATGGCCCGGCCTAGCCCGGCCCAGTTCCAATCCTAGTTATCTGCAATCAAATTTTATGTAATAACTATAATCACATAGCCATTTATATAATACTATATATTTTTATTTTTTTATAAAATTTTTTTATTAAATGAATTTGGAAAGAGATTAAGATAAATTTAATGATTAAAAAATATTTTTATCAAAAATTACTATCATTCAAAAATTTATCAAATATTAATTTTTTATGATTTTTTTTACTTTCTCTTTAGAAAATAAATATGAGGCTGATCAATTTTTTTGCGATTTTTTTTATTTTTTACACTAAATATTATATTCTAATATAAAATTTATTTTTTCATACCAGACTGTTTATCGGCAGATATGTTGTAATATGATAATTTGTAATCACCTAAAACCAAGGCTATAGGTATTTTTATCAATCTCCTAGCAGGTGTAGGGTGAGTCAAACACAAAGATATACTCGCGTAAGAGGCATCTATATAACATCTCAATAAGAATTATATTATTTTTTAAAAAATAATTAGTTAAATATTATAACATAAGGGCAGTGAGGAGTTAGTGAGACTTTCAACGGAGACATATAATTTTAAATGGCCACCATCAAAACATGGGCGGTCTTCAAACAACATGCATACATGACATGATGCTTTTGTAAACTACTTTATTTAATGACCAGATGGTGGTCATTTAGGGCTATACGGTATACTGTGATACCGCATGCATCCCATAGAGGATCCCATGCTTTTATTATCTATCGAGCAACCGAGGGGTTGTACTTAGTGGACTACATGATACGATGCAACGGGTGTAACACCGTGAGGGATCCGTGCTCATTACTGGAAACCAGTCGTGCCGGTTGGTATTCGAGTGGACTTGACACGATACATCAATCAATATATAGCGTACAAGGTATATACACCAATCAAGTGTATCGTATAAGCACTCTATATCTTACATGATAAATCGATAATTAAATCAACCAACAGGCTACAACATCAAAAGCAACCAGAAAGATACAAAAGCAATTAATACATAGCATACACGGTATATGGACCAACCTCCCTTGACCACTCAGTTTGTTACGTAACCAGTACTTGTTATTATTTTTTTAAAGTAAAACAAAGACTAATGGGCAATGGGCCACATAAACCATTAGAATTTTTTAAGATAAGTTATGTATAGAGCTCAGAGGCTACAATCAGATTGGACAAAAGAACGTAGAAAATAAAAGAGAAACAAGATAAATATAAAATGAACAAAACGAAAATATCTTAGAATCCATTTAGTTGGGGTGCAATATCAGATGATTTCTAAAAATTATTTATCTAATCAATTAATTATGAAAAAAATAATTTTAATTATATTTGATTGGTGCAAAAATTATTTTAAAAAATGGTATTGAAAAAAAATTATTAGAGATAATTTTATTTAAAAATATAAAATATTTATAAATATATCTTTTAATATAAAATATTTTTTTTAATATCGAGATAGCATTATCATCTCCAATCAATTTTTATATGATAACTATAATCATAGTCCTAATCTGAATTTTTTTTTTTCAAAGGCTTGAATGATTTCATTAAAAAGATACTAAAATAAATTCAATAATTATATATATAATTTTATTAAATTTTATTTAAAATATTTTTATCAAGTATAAACTATCATCATTAGAAAATTTATCAAATATCAATCCCATATAACCATTTTTTTTTAATTTTTTGTACCAAATATGGATAATCTGATATCAAATTTATTAACCCCAACCAAATAGGCCGTAAGAGGGACTTAATTTTTAAATAAACTCAAACGCGGCAGAAATCAATAGAAGTTCACAACAAATGCGTGCTCACACTAGTGGTGCAAATATCTACATCGTCTCCCAAAAAGAATCGAGTAATTAAAGCGATCTAGTAGAGATTTGAAGAGCAGCCAAACAGCTGCAGGGCAAAAGCCATGATGGAGCCCAATCAAGCCAATAGTATATGTTATTAGTTGACCATCATGTTCTGGCGCTATTGCTCCTTCGAATCATCACATCCACGATGAATTGCCAGCAACTTAAATGTCAAAGCAGAGTACTAGCCGCCAAACAGAGGTGGATCATCTTACCTTCAGTTGGATACCAGAATAAATGCAAAAACGGGAAGACTTTTATTCCAAGGCACCTTAAAAGTGCTTATTCGGCAGGATTTACACCACTCCTACTACTACTACTCTCTCTACAACTCTTAGAACTTCCACTTCGTTTCCTCTCAGAAGCCGGCAAATTCCAGGATAGATTGCAGTGGACCATCGCGGCCTTCACCTCTCTCGCTCTCTCGCCCGCGTTCCTCTGGGCCCGCCATGAAAACCTCCTCCCTTGGGGCATTCAAGACCTCGTCCACCTCCCTTGCCGGCAGATCAAAGGCCAGCTCCTTGGTCACCCTATCCATCTGCTTCAATACGTTGTTCCTCCCTGCAATATTCCACCATATGCATCAAATTCCCTTAGAAATATATAAGACTAAGTGCTTATTTGATTAAATAAACAAGAAAATTAAACACTTGCAAGTTGTAATGGGCTAGCAACCAAAGCCATTTCAGTAGTTCAAGTAAATCTAGAAGTTGAAAGATACCTGCAAGCCAGGTCCTTTGGTTGTTCTTGGCGTTGATTTCGAAGCACAGGACCTCAAGATTCTCGTTGCGAGAGGAGACGGAGACGGATGGGTGGCCAGCAGGAACGATGAAGGTCGTACCACATGACACCTTGGATTCGACTCTTGCGTAGTGCTGACCACGCTGTTGTTGCTCCTCCTCCCTGCCTTCCTGCCGACCTCGTCCTTCCTCTTCCTCCCGGCCTCGTCCTTCCTCTTGTTGTCTAGAAGTGTGTGGGCACACTATCTGGACGTCGCCGTTGCCTCCTATCACAACGGAAATCTTGGTTGCCTCGGTGTTATAGTTTGGTGCTATCATGGATCCCTGCCAAAAAAAAAAAAAAAACACCATTTAAATTTCACCTTGATAACCTTCATTGAGGCAACAGATGGTGAGAAGAGGGAGGGAGAACTAAAGCCTATTTACTTTGCTGATATTAGCGTAGGAGACATGGATGTTTAGGTCCCTGAGCTCCGGGTAGTCGTTGGAATCGGCCTCCCTCAGCTCTCCGTGGCGGTTAGAGTGGGAAGGGCGCTTGTGGAACAGATTGAATGGCCTCCTCGATTCACCGAAGGGCCAAGACCGTCCCTCGGAGCCACGGCTCATCTCCTTGATCTGCTCCTGGCTTGCCTGTATTATGGCTCCCTTATTCTGCCTTTCGAAGAGCCTCTCCAGCTTGTCTTCTCGTGTCTGATACATAGACCGAGAATGACTCGCTCAGATGTTAAGAACTCCAAAATAAAGCATGAATAATTAGGCAAACAACTGCATATATAAGAATAGAATGAGAGAAAGGGAAAGATTTAATCTATTATACATTAAAGGCAGCTCTTAAGACTCGCTTGCTGAAGCTCCGGTAGAATGACTCGGGGTTTTGTCCACCAGCACCAACGAACGCCTGCATGGTCGCAAAGATTGATGGTTCGTAAATTAGAAAATAAATGACTTGGAGGTTTGCGCGATTGGTGCATGCGACTGACCTCAAACATGCCAGGAGTGGCTACGGGATGGAGGAGAATGACTACAACGAGCTTCTCGTTCCCGACGCCTCTGTTCGCGAAAGACACGATTGTTCCTGCACGCACCCTCATGATATCGCCCCGGCGAAGCTCATGTGTCGCCTTGTTATCTTGACACTGGAGAGTTATTTGTCCATGTCCTACAGATCATCATATATAAATAGATATGATCAGCAGCCTATTTATAGAAGTGGGAGGAGAAAAAATAAAACAATAAATTAACTTAAGTACACAAGAGCGAAAATGCTAGACTTCTACCTCTGGCTACAAAGAGAAGGGCCTCTGCGTCCCAGTGGCTGGGGAGCACAAAGGTGTTTGGATTGGCCTCGAGGATGGCAACACGATAGTTGGCGACTCCGAGCAAAAGCTTGGATTTCTCCAAGAAGTTTCTGAGGACCCTAACATGGCCGTGCTCGGTCCTGACCCGGTGTAGGAAGCTCTCCTCATCGAAGAAGTAAGGATCGCTCTCTATCCTCTTCTCCCCCTTTCCTTCCTCTCCCTCCTCTCCCTTCTTGCTCCTTCCACGATTCTCCTTATACTCCTCCTCGCACCGCTTCTCGCACTCTCTCTGCTCCTTCCGCTCTGCTTGTTCCCGGCACTCCCTCCGGCATTCCTCGAGCCGCTTCTCGGGTTCCTCTCGTTTACCTCCTCCTCTACCTCTCTCCTCCCCTTGCCCCCTCCGCTCCTCTTGCTCCCTCCTCTCTCTTTCGTAGCGCTCCTCGCACTGGCTCACGCACCGTCTCTCTTGTTGCTCACCTTGTCGGCTCTCCCGGCACTCCTGCTTGCACCGTTCCAACCGCCGCTTGGGATCCTCAGTAGTGACTGAGAAAGTCAAGGTGGCAGAGACGAGAAGGATGGAAAGAAGAAGAAGAAAGGGAACGAAGGCTCTTGGTTTGGTCGTCATGGCTGGCTACTGTTACTGAGGAGGGAAAGCTCAACTGGGACGATGAGGAAGAGGGAGCTGGGGGTCTCCATTTATAGGGAGAAAACGTGGTGGGGCTTGAGAGAGTGGAGTAACGTGGCAACCGGGCCACGCCTGCATGGCTACGTGGATGCAGGATCCGGTGATGGACAAAACGGCTCGCCACGTCTGGACGTTTGATCACGAGATCATCGACGATTTGCTAAACGAAGTCGCAGCCGGAGGCTGGTACGCGTGGAGCTCCCTTCTCCGGCGAGCCGTACGCGTGTATCTCTTAGCGCCTCGATTAGGCCGAGACGTCCACGTGTTACTGTAGCGGACGGAGGATGGGTTTCGGCTTCTGTGGGCCGCATCCGTTACGTCCCAAACGATCCGTTCCACAGAGTCCAGCAAAAGGTGCGTACACGTGTGATGTTGCATGGTGTCCTACGCCTACACGCGTGTGAGCGTTTTTTTTTTTTTTTTTTGGTAAAACACGCGTGTGAGCGTTGGCCTCTAGCTCTTCGCACCGTTAAATCAGAGTCTAGTTTGTTTTTGGTAAGTATGGCACCGTCTTGTTGCCGCATCCCACCAAACTGGTGACCTGCTAGCACGACAAGTGAAAGGACATCAGAGGCAACGTTTCAACCTGCATGGTTGCCGCGTAGCCACCTTTTCTCTCTCTACCATAGGTAGGTACAGCGAACCAGCCTCTCAGCTCCTTTTCGTTTACCACCCCCACTGTCTAATACGCTTAAAAATCCAAACATGGCACGCACCATCCTCCTCTTCTCTCCCTTCCTTCCCTCCGCCACCATTTGTCCTTTCTTATGAGGAAGAAGATCCAGAGAACCAGAGCTCCAGCTCTGCAAGCAGCAATGCCAGCGTCAGCAGCAATTTGATGAGAGGAGGAGAGAGAGTGCCAGCGTGCATGGAAGAGTATGCTAGAAAGAAAGAGGAGATAGAAAAACGGCGCATTCAGGGCGAGGGTGCGAAGAAAAATATCGAGAGAAGAGACGAGGTGGAGAAAAGGAGAGCGAGTCAAGCGAAGGTCCTGATGAGAAATTCCAGCAGCAATGCCAAAGCCAACAATGTGATCAGCGCCAGCAACAGTGCAGGAAGCAATGCGAGGAGTATAAAGCAGAAAGGGAAGGAGAGAGAAATGAAGGGCATGAGAGCGAATGGAGCGGAAGGAACAATCATCTCACAGCCAATCATAGTTAATTATGATTAACAATTAATAAAAAATTAAGTGATACAAAGTTTTTATTAGCTTTGTCCACGGTAAAATAAGTTCACCTGATAATTTCTCATTGGGTCTACCATATAGTGGTTCAAAACTTCAAATCTCCGAAACTCAGCCACTTGAATTGTAAATGGCAACTTCCCTCTTGATTTGACATGGAAAGAACAAATAGATTCAGTACATAGATTATGTAAATTTAAATCAGAAAACTGAAATTATGCCAAGACATAAAAAAAATTCAAACATCCAGCCGTTCGCAGGAAATAACAATTACCGATCTGCGCAAGGCTTCCATTGATTCAACTAGAACATCCCAAGAGGTCCTTCGGCGAGGTCACCAAATTTCGGACACGTTAATTAATGAAACTAGGAAATTTACTCATTTATTCATCCAGACGTGCCGGAAATCGGATTCCAAAGAACATGCGCGCGGGTAAAACGGAAGCGCACTCAGAAAAAGAGTACAAAATTTGAACCACCGTTGCTTTGTGGCGCGGGTTCTTCGAGATAACTGGAATCCGTGGTTATGCAACATTTAGTCAGTCACTCCAGACGATATAGAACAAAGATGGGTTGAATCGCTGTGAAAAGAGGCCAGGACATCCATAAGAACCAAGTAAATAAATATCCCCAGAGTCTGTATACAACACTGCCGGTAGCGATGGCTCGATCAAAAGTTCAAAACTAAATGCCAGTTACTGACACCTTAAAAACTATTCCCAGCCTATTTCTTAAAGACCCAGCTCAAAATTATAAATATTATTAAAAATTTAAAAAAAAAAAAGGCGTTGCCACTGTACACTCATCCTATTTTCCTACATGTTTGTTTGCTTGCAGGAGCATTTGTTACCTTTGCCATCTCCCCATTTTCATTGCCAATATTTTCCTCTTCTTGTGGGCTCGATGTTTGGCTGCAATCCGCAGCTTCCTCTTGGCGTGGCGCATAGGATCGATAACAGCAACGACTTTCTGCTCTTGTTTTCTCTTCTCCCTCTTTACCTTGAGGTTCTTCCGTATCAGGTTGTAAACTCGCACAAAATCATCAACCCCTAGGACATCCCTCATGCTGTCACGAACCTCCAATGCCAAATGCTTAATTTCATCTGATGAATGCAACAGGGAGATGCATCAGATTGCACCGTATGAAAAATAAATTAAAACTACTAAAGACCTTCGTTACGAAGATCACCATCAACAATATTATGCATGACGACAGCTGAAACCCAGGGAGGAAAAAAGGCGCTAGAAATACAATGTAGTGCAAAGATTAAAACCAAGCAGATGGAATGTAGTAATAGCAATTTCCTAACATCGAAACAGTTACTGGTGTCTCAGGTACAGCTAATTATCATTATGATAACCAGAACAAAATCTAAAGATATACAAACACCGACGGTTGCACTTCTTGCTGCAAATCAGCGAAATGCGAGAGCCACATTACCAACAAGGAAATAGCAAAATTAACACCAACTTTTTGGATATGAAACCAACAGTAAATCAACATATGTCTGCATGCTACCACGCAAGCATATATAGGTCAGCTTCCAGTCATTTTGGAAGCATGGAGGAAAAATAGTCAAAATAACTGAGGCACCCAGCTAGGTGAAACCCATAAACCACAGCAAAAGAAACAAGGTATGAAGTTCAACTCCCCTGAAAGCATCATTAGTGCAATTTGACAGTGAGTAAATAGACATAGACCCACAGGAAATCCTTGGTGTGAATCATATTAATCAACAACCAAACAGGTTAGCTTTCAACTGTTTAAATGCTGAACTCACCACCAATGACCTTCCCAGCGAATCCTTCACATACTTTATATAATGGAACCAACAAGTGAATAGCATAAGCATTGCAGCCTTCAGAACCAATTTGAGATGAGATCATTCTGAAGCAATTGAAGATGATCTTCATCTGCAGAAAAGTATAAAGCTCATCATCAAAAATGCTGTGTCAAGGGCATAAAAATATAATGGTGCAAGTTTAATTAGCAAAAAAGTTGAATTAACTTGAAGTTATTATTTTTTAGTTGAAGCACCAATAAGTTCGAGCCAGTTCACAGGGTAACAAATGAACTCAGTTTGCACGTACCTGGATATCTTCTTTCTGCATTGCAACTTTTCCCATCCTCTTAAGCAGGGGTGCAACTAGCAATGATTGAAAGTTTTCAGCATCATCTTCATCAGCTAGTTCCCTTTCTCCAGAAGATTGACTTGTATTGCTGGTGGAAAGTAGGAAAGCATTCTTTATTTTTCTTGAACCAAGCAACTCAAAAGCTTCAAGGTATGATCCTTGTTCACAAGAATCAAGAGTACACCAAAACTCATGCAGCGTCGAACTATTTCTCTGTTTAGCAAAAGAGTGCAAACCACAAATTGAAAATACAAGATTCTGAGTTATGAGATTGCATGCTGCATCATCATCTAGCTGCAGCTTGAGGTGACTCAAGAGTGAAGCAGCAACCACAAAAAGTTTGCTTGGATTTACAAGAAACAGAGTTCCAATGTTCAACTTCTCAATATCAGTTCTGCCAGAGTCAGAAACAGCAGCAAAATACAAGGCTACAAGGCGGTTGGAAATATTCCGCAACCTTACATGGGGATGTAGCAAAAGTTTACAAATCCATCCCCACATCTCCTGAGAAAAGAATAGCATTATGTCCATGATTTACCATATAATACATCTCATTCAGTTTTCAGAAAGAACTTAAAAATGAAAACAAAAATGTGGTCGTAGACAATCATCAAAAACATAAATGCAAGCCAATCGTGTTGCTTAAGCTATTGGAGGTTTTGAAGACTTGAAAATACCCATTTTAGAGGTCCCCCACCTAATGTTACGTAGATGCGGCTCCATGTCAGGTGCAATAGCATGCGTAAGCATTGGATACTGCCAATATAGCAGATTCTCCTCTGCAAACCTATATGCAAACTTCATAAGATTCCATATTACTCTAGGCTAAACAAAGGGAGCAAGTAACATGAACCAGAGGAATCCTAAGAGTTGGCCTCCATCTCCTTGCACCATTCATAACCACACCATCCACAAGTTTGAGGACCATCAATCTAGTTGATCTCAGTCTTGTATATTTGCCATGGACTGCTAGCCATTTGACTTTATCTCTATCTCTATCTCTATGTGTGCATGTTTGTCTCTGCATATGTATGTGTGTGTGTGTAAGATGACAATGATGAAGAGGGTTGTCGGGGTGACAAGGGTGGATTTAAAGCAAGCAACATAAAAGCTCTCTTTCAAACCCATACACCCAGACAAACCTGTTTGGGAGGCTGTGATAGCAAGTTCCCTGTCCGATCGCAGGTCAACTGTGATTCACTACGAAACAAGAGAAAGCAACTCTAATATCAAAATCCTAAAGCCTGATATCATCCTAACCCCCATGCCTGCCCTCGCTCACCATGCAGTCCACCCTCTGCCCTTGATCCATGGTGCTGGCATACAGCGGTCAGATTGAGGGCCAGAGCTCCATCTCACTGCATCCCTGCTTCCAAACCCTAAGCACACTAAAAAACCTTCTTTTAGCATCCCTTTGTTCTTTGCGCCCCCCCCCCCCCCCCACCGTCAGCACCCCAACCCACAAAAACCAGTGACAATAGATCTTGGGGAGAAGAAGAGAATCCATGGCAGTGATGCCATCTTAGTAAGAGAAAGATGTGCATGGACATCAATGGTGATCGCAGAAGCAGGATCTGCAGAAGAGAGACATTGACGCCAACCCGACTCATTATAAACACTAATCATGAGCTCAGGCAATATGAGCATGTAAGTAGTCAGGGCTTGCACAACATGTCCACAGTACAATGCAGCAATAGTGTCAATTAAAATGTATTCATAACTTGTAGATACCTTCGATATAATTTTTTTTTTTAAAAAAAAAGAATCTAGTGCCAAAAGAAAATAGCCCATACCTCAAGGTTCTTGTCAAAATACAGCTCCGGGAACTGAAGAAGCATCTTCTCCAGCATAACAAGCGAGTAGTAAGCCTCCTTCCAGAATGGAATTGCAGGATCATTTGTAAAGTCAAATTCTGTGTTGTTAACAGCATGCATGGAAGATTCGAAAATGCCTTCTGCAACTTGGAGGATACTATTTATGTGTCTATGGAAGTCTTTTCTTAAAACTTCAACCAATAAACCAAGAACCTGATAAGTATATGCCACAAGAATTAGCATATAATATCACGTAGTCACACAAGAAGATGAATAATAATGGAATTAACTACAGAACTTCAACAACACTATTTATAGATGACATGGTTTAATGCATGCATAACAACAATTCAACCACCTATGCTCACAAAAAAAGAAAATGCCCAACCTAAAATCACTTCAGAACTAGGAGGCAAAGATGTTTGTTTTCTTTACTATCCTAACATGCAAACATTTATGCATGAGAGATTGGGGATGTGAACCAGATGCATGTCTTCATGTCGAGGTCCGCAAGCTCATTCGCATAGGTATGTGTGTTCTATTTGCAAATTCCAGAAAATAGAAATAGTGAAAATCATAGTGCCCTTGTACAAAATAATACTTTATACTCATATTAGTTTTCGGTCCTGTCATGACTTGAACCCTCATATCGGCCCATCGGGCCTTCACATGGAAAACCTCTCAACCTAGCTTTCTAAACCTAATGTCATGTGCACATCTATTGTTATAAGAGAAACAAATAAGAAAAGCTTCTTAACTATCGATACACAAGGCTTATTTTGCTCAAAAAACATTGTTCATCAAGATGCATTCAAGTCCTTTGGAGCTAATAGCATTGTTTGTCGAGTATGCTAATGCCAGAGATGGACCCAAGATGGCTGGCTGTGATTTGTGAGAGAACCAAAGACCACCTTGCCTTGCTGTTTCTATTTCCTTTTTATGTCAGGATTCACAGAAAACATGGAAGATGTAATAATAATATATATATATATATATATATATATATATATATATATATATATATATATATATATAATATATATATATATATATATATAGAGAGAGAGAGAGAGAGAGAGAGAGAGAGAGAGCTAAAGCCTCAGTCCAGCAGACCTTCACATGCTGGATTCCAATACATTGGAAGTAGGTGGAATTTAAGGGGTGGTCATTATGTAGGATACAACAGCCTAGATCCATAAATAGATCCAAGATAAAGCTGGTACTAAAATTTAAGATCAAGCCCAATGGTTTCAAAGTAATGGGTCGGGTTCTCACAGTGGATGAGTATATCTAAAAATCCAACATCACAAAACTATGAAATACAATCATTTCCAGTTTATCAAGGACATATTGTCGTTAGTCTCTGAACTTCAATTTTATTAAGATATTAACAAAAGAAAATAGTTATTCACAATCCCTAAGAGTTCTGCATATATAATAGTTCAGCATGTAGGGAATACATTTAAGTTATCTACTAATTGGGTCTTCACAATAGCAAGCAACCTATAGAAGAGCATAATATCACAATAACAGATATATCGGAGGGGTGGGGGGAGAGGGGGTAATTTTGAAAGATAGAGGAGCACAAAGCCATTGTAAGAATGGTTTGTTTTAGGCCGACACATCAACAGAGAATTGTCTAATTTTAGGTTTTGAGCAGCATAACTAGGATAAATGGGCTCTCTATTTCAATACTGAGATATGCATATATAAAGCAAATTTGCTGCTGATGCTTCGATGCAACGTACAAAAGTAACCAGACCTAAGCATGTTATGTATTTATCTTATTCACAAAAATACTCTACCATGTGCAATGTAACTGATATAGGAGTTCTGCAGTAGATGGAATTCCAATTCTAGTGATAGTTCCAAGGCATAGCAATAAGCAAAATCCATGACACTACAGGTAAGCAGGTCACAGTGAAATCTCCAATAGTGATTGAATATTGTGTGCCAACTGTGCCAACTGAGTTAAGGTAAATAAAAACAAAGATGAAGCCACATACCTGAGCTGCAGCACTCCATAGATGCTTTTTTTCACTCAAATACCATGAAAGACTGTAGTCTAGAATGGAATGCAGTGCATGATGACTGGTGCGACCTATCAATACTTTTATCACTGTAGCAACCATAGACTGAACTTTTTGATCACAGTCATTGGCTAAAGCAACTACTAACTGGAGGAAAAATGTTTGTGCCTGACTATCAACAACACTTTTGGGAAATTTGACTAGGATAGCATGAAGCATTTCAAGCACAGCTTCTCTTCCAGAAGAATGCTCGTAGCTGAAAAAATTATAAAAAAAAGGAGTGAGTAGCAAAGTTTAGCTCATAAGAGAAGAACACCATGTGCAGCGGTCAGGTCCTTGCCTCAAATTTGTGAGTAAGAAGTCCAAATGCTGTTGCAAGCGCTTTTCAGAAAGACGATAATCCAGCAGAAATTGCAATAGAATTTGGCTGCATTTCTTGCGAATTGGTTCTGATTGGCTTGTTACCATTACTTCTGCAACTCGCACAGCAATGTCATATATTTCATGGACAACCAACTTTCGACCAATTATTGACTTTAGAAGAGAAAGGGCAATGGATGAAGGATTAGTTTGAAGATCAATAAAAAGGGGAAATTGAATAAGCATGTGGAGTTGATCATTTGAAAGTGAAATTTTGGTGCTTCGAAGTAGCACTGTGAGAAGCTTCAGACAGGATTGAACCAATGAACTGTTAGCATTTCCCGATTTTTGGGCAATATCTAGAAGCAAGATTTTAATTTTATCAGCATGGGTTTCAAGGGATGGCAAGGGTAGCCTCATCAATGGCGCAAGGCATCTGAAAGCAGCTGATAGAACTTTTTCATACTTGGAATTCAGACAGTTTCCTAAAAGTTTTATGAAGGGGTCTAACATTGATAACAACTGCTCATCTTTCTTGTCCAACTTGATATTCTTAAGGCGATTATGCAATACACCAAGGGCGAATTCGGCGATAAGGTGAGAATTTTGTAGTCCATGATCACCAGAGTTTAAAGTGCTTTTTTCCTTCAGCATTTCATGCAAAGGTTTGTTGCTAGTCCCATTCATGGATATCTCTTTGCCATGACAACCCTCTTCTGTCATGCTATCTTCAATCAGCCCATACACAAAAATAAATAGTTCCGACAACTCCACAGAAGGATTGTGTTCGATTCCTAAAGCTATATGATGTAACATCATCTCAAGCTTCACCTTCGTCTTTGGTGTGAGTTGTTTCTGAAGATGCGCATTAATTGGGGAAAGCAACTTCGTGGCATGTGTTCTGAAAGTAATGCTCTGAGAAATCAACTTTAGAGTATCAAAGGACTTATTCTTCCTTGTCTCTTTCATTTTTGAAGCAAATTTTTCAACTTCTTTCTCCTCAGCAACATCGCCCAGAATGTCACTCTCAGCAACCGAGAGCAACTCTTCCAAACAGTAATCAAGCTTCCCAATGGTAGGATGTACAAGAGTTTTAGATAATATGAAATTGAGGGTG
The DNA here is from genome assembly GCA_006176705.1 of Cocos nucifera. NCBI lineage: Eukaryota > Viridiplantae > Streptophyta > Magnoliopsida > Arecales > Arecaceae > Cocos > Cocos nucifera. Next base: position 1,058,744 of record QRFJ01000162.1, on the reverse strand, counting down.
TATCCCAAAACATGCAATTCATATCCCCTCTTTAGTATTGCTCGCAAAACCTTGACAATGAAGTGCAAGTATTCCAGCCCCAGTTCCCTTGCACATGCAGCCAAAGCAGTCCTTGCTTCATCACGTAGGCTTTCTAGACGATTCTTTAGAAAGTTACAAGTGTGATGAATGATGCTTGAAAGTTGTGATTCCAGAGTCTCCACCGGTAGCAACTTAAGTAATTTGATGGCAGCAAGACTAATGTTGACATTGACTTTTTCCGATTCTGACGTCAGCAATTTCAGAACTTGTGGAAGGAATTTCTTTTGCAAATAGACTGCTATAACAGAAGGAACGTTTGATTCAGAGGAACTAGCTGGAGATGCAATTCCTACATTCCTTTCAGTGTCACCAGAAGCACAGATTTCAACTCCATCTATCACCTGTCTATAATTCACACTGGTAAAATGAAACATGTCCAATATGGCACATATTAACCGTAACAGGATCTTTTGTTTATCTGGCTTAAGGGTCATTTCACGGAAGCATCTCATCAAAAAGGTGCGATAGGTTTCCCAATCCATTTGACCAGACATAGAAGCAAGTGTCTCCAAGCATGCATTCCTTAGATCCTCTCCCTTTCCATCTTTGACATCAAACAACATATTGAAAAACAATGGAAGAAAGATTTTCGCAGTCACATTCTGCAATTTAACAAAATGGTCAAGAATTGTGCAACACAAGTCCAGAAAATGCTTATGAGTTGAATAAAACTCAAAAACTAATCAAGCAAACAACCACTTTGGATTTAACTGACTTGTGAAGACAAAGATGACTTATATTGCAATAAGCATATCACGACCTATTTAAAACTTTAAAAATAACATGCAGGGTTTTATTTTAACATCCCTAGGCAATGCAAGCAAACAGAATGAAAAGAGTATCTATTTTAGTATTAGTAATTAAACAACAAAAATTTAGTTAATTGAAGTTAAACAATTTTTCTAAACTCTTGTGCATGGAACAAAAAAACTGTTATGCACATAACAATCAACATTATATACCTCTGCCAACTTTCCAGCACTGATGACATTTCTGAAACGTGACAATGCCCTTCTTCTTCTATGAATCTGCACCAGATAGTCAAAAATTCAAATTCCAAACTGATGGGTGAGGTTTTTAAGTATTAACCCGTATCAGTAGGTACGGGCATATTGTACTCGGTACAATATGGAGGCATGGTAGCCCCCATACTGACACATGGTATATGTGCTCTGCCAACTGCAACAGCATATCATGTGTGGGAGTGTGCACCATACCATACCATACCATACCAATCATACCGGTAAGGCACTGATAAAAAGTCCAATACCGAGATTAAAACATTGCTCTTAGGTTTTTCTCATCTTGTAAATAACGAGATTAGGAAAATTACCTGCAAGTGAAGAATATTGTTGAAGAAATCTACTTCAGGATCCTCACTACACAGAGGTCTAAATGTATTCAAGGAAAGAATACCTTGAAGATTATAAACCATTTCCCGTAGTAGAGCAACCCATTCCTGAAAACAAAGTGGTCAGACAACAGTTCATACACATCTCGCAAAGGTAAAGTCTCCAAAACACATACTTTCTGGATGGAAATATCCTTGCTCATAGCTTCTCCCATATTCTGCAGTAAAGTTTCTTTCACAATCTGATGAATACAGGCCTTTGTCCAAGTAGAACGAATATTATTTTTTTCCACAGTTTGATCTGTTGCATCTTCTTGTGCTCCATCATGTAAGAGCAATTCTGGGCAATCACTTGTTTCCTTATTTATAATTGATCCAGCAAACTGTATAAATGAGAGCAGTGCTCTAGATGCACTTTGCCGAAAGATCAATTCGTCAGATGACATGTCATATATACAGTGAGATAATATAGCTAATGCATGCTCTTCTCTGAGTTGAGCAAATAACTCTGGCCTTATTGTATCATAAGCACCAATTCTTTTATCATAATCGAGCTCACCAATTTCTGAGGAAGAAACTGCATTCAACCCATGTAGAAGCCTAGCCTGTACACCAGACCAGGAAATGAGACAGTGAAGGCACCAGTTATTAATCTATTTCGAAAAACCTTTACTAACTTGAAGAAAGAAAGCTAAGAATATAAAAGCGGCCAGGTAATAAAATGTAATTGTTACCAGAAAGGCTAATGAAGGATTGATCATTGCAAGGCCATCAAGAACATCACAGATGCACAAGCGGAGATCCAATCCAGCAGAAACAAGCAATGGGTTAATTGCTTTCAGAATCTTCCCTGATGTTTCATAATCTAAAACTGGCAGGACTCCTTTGATGACGTGCAAACCTTCCACACACTCATCTGTAATTATAAGGGGGGAAAAACAAACAGTAGAAGGACCTTATCAATACTGCAATGGATCTTTCAATATGTCTCTTTCCAAAGAGCTATATTCTTGATATATCCAATGAATGCACGTTCATGCACAATTTAACATTTAGAACAATCAAACATCAGGAGATTAGCATGTGACTCACCAGTACTTATATCTCTCTTTTTGAAAAATGGGAGCAATATGTCTATGAACCCTGATGCAGCAGCATTATTGATGTATTTCACCAACAGTCTGAATATCCTCAATTCTGTCTTTCCAGGCCATACTGTAGACTTCCTATCACCATCAACACGTAAATATAAATTTGAGGTGAATCAGAAAGCTGAATTCCATCAGCATACAGGAAACACTGACTTGTATCAACATGCAGGGAAAATTGCAAATGATACTGAAGAAAAAAGATGCTATCATAACCAATAATATTTAGAGTTCTTAATTTTTTATTTCAAAAAAAAAAAAACAATACTTGAGAGTGATATAAACAAAATGGAACTAGAGCCTCAACAGAGCTTATTTTGTTTAAGCTAAAATATCATGAAAGGTATTGTAGCCTAGGATCAGTACAGTGCCCATGTCTTTAAATTTTAGAACTTTATAGTCTATGTTAACCTTAGTTGTTGATCTAATTGTAGCTGTAGAATGTGGAAGCCATAACTTGGGATATATGCATCCCCATCAGCCATATTACACATGATTTTGGGGCATTTCAACAAATCAAAATCTTTTTGATGTGATTTCAACAAATATGCATCTTTTGGGGAAGTAGTCATAGCCTAAAAAAGCAAATGATAGAAAAAGATTGTAAAACATTTTCCCTTCAACGCTTAGACATCAGATTGGACTTAAATATTATAGTTAAATCAATGACAAAGTATGGCTTTTTATGGGTCAAGTTACTATACCCAAAGGGTAGGTCATCCCAAGTTGTTGAGGAAGACTATTGAAAGTTATGTTCTTCTGTTCTTCACCATTTTTCCATGTCCTGTCTTTTGATAGTAGAAGATTTTGGCTGGTATGCCCATGCATCAATCTAATGTGCAAATAATTCAGAAATCAAATTCTCATTTTACCATAACAAAGAAACCCATAACTTTAGTCCTCTCTCTTCAGTATCTTCATTCACCTTGATACTCAAACAGATGCTTGGTGGCATCACCTAAACGATTTTTGCTCACCTTCTACTTACATATTTTAGTGTGATCACAAAATCAAGCAGGCTTATCTAGAGGAAAAATCATATTCTTCATAAACAGAGCATAATTTCTTCATCTCAACATCCTAATTAGAAGCTTACTGAAACCTATCCAGAGGCATCCAATATCATGTCAAGATTGATCATCATTTTATCAAGGTTTTTGTTGCCAGGATGAGTGCCATCACTTCTTTCAGATCAGGCATCTTACTAGTTACATCTCTTCATTAATCAAATCAGATAGCATATCATGACTTTGGGTTCAGTGTGAAAAAGTTAAAAGCAGAAAATGGAGTCATAGCACTTTTAAGGAAGCAGATAAGATCTAAGTTTTTCTGCCAGCACAAAGCAATACACTGTATTCTTCCCTCTAACACTATCCATGATTTCATGGTAATCAGTTCCTAAACCTATAACATCACATCTAAATTAATTCTTGATAATATCACTCAACTAAGTTCTAGGTTTTGGGTCTACAACGATGAGTTCAAAACAAGAGAAGAGTATAGAATCAAAAAGAGAGCTAACAGTGCAAAAAGAGAGCTAACAGTGCTTTGCAATGTTAGCCAGACCGAACCCGTCAATACAGGGCATACCATACCATACTAGTTCGGTACAAGTACAAAATATGAGGGGTGTACCAATACTAGGTATGCTGAATAGGCACCGTACCAACATAGTAACAAAATGGCACTATTTCAGAGCCCGGTACCGAGATGGTGAATCTTGGTGCTTTGTTTATTCACTAAACACCTTAACCACCTATACTCCCACATCAACAAAGAGGGGCTAGCTATTTAGCAGCTCAATTATGTAGTTGCCTTTTTCCCTGTATTCAAGGCCCAACAAACATTCAGAAGATGGCAAGTCCAACAATAGCAACTAGTGCTTGTTTTTCTCTGCACCGCTGGTGCCATAAGCCAAGCACCAAAAAAAAGCCTGCATGAAATCTTCTATGCACCTCATCATCCAACTGTATTTCATACCATAAGGGGTGATGAAATAAGATGATGATGCAATTCACAAGAAACTTTCAATTATCATTGGTGTTACAAAAAACAAGATTATTCACATAAATTTCCAAGAAAGCTTCTAAGTCCAAATATTTATGCTTCAGAGATGAAAATAAATCAGGGATATACATGAAGTAGCTCGAAAGAGCATGAACCAGTAAACTAAACATATAACCTGAACTTGAGCAAGCTAGAAGCAAAGGAAAAGGTGCATAGATCTAGAATCTTTACTTCTATGAGCTGTATAAGACATTTTCAGAAATAAACCTCCTCTCTTTAGAGCCATAACAAGGTAAGAAAAGATTTCAAGAAAATAATGTAACCTACAGTAATGTGAAACATCTGAAAACCAAACTATGTGCTACTTACCTGTGAGAATGTTTGTGGGACTGAAAAAGCTCACATAAACTATGAATGAGTATCTCAAGATGAGGCACCAAAATTTTTTTTACTGAATTGTCCTCTTGATCGTCCAAATCACTGTCCAAGTTCAACAGATTCTCGATGAAATCCAGTACAGAAGATATAATGGCATCAGATGCAGTCTTCACTGTTAAAATGGAAAAAATTGTTGGGACAAGATTTGCCTCCCTAATTAATAGCGAGACTAGCATGGGGCTTCGGCTCATTGCAATAAAGCATGAAAAGAGTGAACTTGGTTTTTCACTACTGGAACCCCCCTGCTTGAAGCTGTCAATAAGAGGCTTCACAGAAATAAAAAAAATGTCCCAGAAGTCTGAACCGAAGTCATGAAATTCATATCTACTAAGTGCTAAAGAAATAATTTTCAGGCACAAGGACCGCAAGTCCTTGAACTGTTTGATAGAGGCATTCATCTGCAAAATGATATTAAATTTAATTAGTTAGATAAATATTGATCTTTAACCTCTTTCTTGAAAAAAATAGACAAGGATGGATAATGACATATAGGCAACAAAAGTAGAGGAGGTGCGTCAAAGCAAGTTGTCAAGCTCATGGTTATTGACCGGCCAAACAACTTGGTCTATAATTACCACAATAAGCAAGAAAAAGAACGAAATGCTGGCACGGTAGAGAAAACAAAGAAGAAAATGAAAGGAGGTACTTGAAGACCAGAGAATACATCTTAGAATAGGTTTTTTCTCAAAAAAAAAAAAAAAAAAAAAGAGACCCCTAGAAAGAACACAAAAGACCAACTTCTTAAAGGGGTAATGGTGTCTTCCTCTTAATCCCTGTTGACTGAAAATTTTATAACCAACCCTTGTTTTCAATGTGCATTGATATATTTAAATCCCTGGCCTGTTTGAGTGGACGGAACAGAGTCACTGCATATAGATACAAGCCTAACTGTGTCCAGAAACTAAACATACAAGTTAACTGTCTGGGGCTAAAACTAAAATACAGGCTAAAATAGAATGGCGGTCAAACAATGGACAAGGTTTAAGTTCCCTTTCATTTAATATTGATCCACTTTTAAATGCTAGTGTCACAAATTTTGTTGGTCTACCAAGGGCAACTAAATTCTATTATTATTTACTAAATATTCAGAACATTATTTGACCTCTTGGGTCTTGGCTATTTTTCTAGAATCCGGTCAAGAAAACATGACCATTTAGAAGTATTTTTGGGAAGAAGTTCCTGCCAATTTAGTCACAAATCCATTTCTCATCTTTTCTTTAACACAGGAAGAATAATAAATGATGTTAATGTTAAAGTAAATGTTAGTGAATGCATACCATAAGAGGATCTGGCACCAAAGTACTTGTCTCATGGACCTCCGACTCACCAGCAGAATTATCTCCAAGAGAACCACTCCTCTTACCATCATCGCCCATAATGTTCAACATGCAGCTTTCCAGTATTCGAACAACAATCATCAGCAATGGATTAAGAAATGGCTTAACACGAAATTCATCAAACGTTTTCAGAATATCTTCAACTACATGCAGAAATCCAGTTCTCTTCTTCCATGAGAGACTGGATACAGTAACTAATGTTGAAAATTTTACAAAAACAGCTGAATGAAATCCACCCGTGAACTTTTCAGATGATCTGTCAGGTTGGTCTTCAAGAACTTCCGTTGTATCGGCAAGCAAGGGCTTTAGTAGCAAAGAGAAAAATAGCTGAAGTTCATCGACATCAAGTTGTGCCAAAAAATAAAGGACAGCCCTATGGTGATTTAAACCTGTATGCTGAAGAAAATAAAACAGGTTTGCCACCAAAAATTATGAAACAATAAAATCACATACCAGAAAGTTGAGGGGACAAATGATCTAACCTTCCGTGAGCCCAGTGATTTAAGATTCCTAACTTTTGGTGTTAGTAACCGGATAATTAAGGGAATCAAATGCCCCCTATGTCCTTCCTGAATATGTTTGGACTCTTTTGAAAGAGCCCATGTTGTGAGCTCCTCTCGGAGGTTTTTGGAATTGATAAGATTTTTTAAATGCTGATCATATGGAGTCAGAAAATCATCCTTCCAGTTCAATAAGCAATCAAGAACTTTCAACTGTACATCAGGATCAATGTCATCGAGAAGCCTAAAAGAAATAAAAGACAACTCTGGCAAGTTAATATGAAGTAAACATCACCATGCCTACTTTACAGTTTAACTATCTAAAGACGATTTCAGCAGTATAGAGCATACAAATAGGTGCAGACAAACCTTTTCATCAACACTTCCTTCAGAACCAGGCTTCGATATAAAGATCGAGCATTGCGCATTAATCTCAACAAGTTCAGCCATTCTTTGAGAATAAGCTTCCACTCTTTTCCTTTACATTTATGGCAGCTGAATGCCTCAACACTGTGAAATCAGAATCCAGTCATTAACTGTAATCTTGACATGAATGTGCGCAATTGTAAGTACTGGATGTTTAAACAAAAGCAAATATTCATAATTAAAAGTCACTTATGACATACCTTAAGATATTCTCATCATCATAACCCATAAATTTCAAGAATAAAGGTATAAGTTGTCGAGACCGAGATTCTGCAATGTCTGGAATTTTTTGAAGTGATTGAAGCAATAGAGTCATTATGGTCATGCATGGCGTGCTATCAGAATCAGGATACAGGAACATGTTAAAGCAACCACCCAAATCTGGAAAGGAAGCAAAGATAATGAAACTGCTGGTCCAGTTTGTGAACTGATAATCAGTGTAATCTACTTTACAAAATTGCAATTTGCATTTTCTTTTAAATGATACTATTTAAATCCCTTGTAAAAATAAATCATGCATAAGATAAAACACATTTTAAGGAAATTGATCAATCAGCAACTGAACAAGGATCACTAGTTTTTTTTTAAAAAAAATTACATCTAGCACACTGGCAACTTTTCATAACACAGGCACCACCTCAATGCAGGTAGACAACCAAAAAGAAAAGGAATACATCTACAATCTAATATGTTTTCAAGATATACAGCAGTCATTCACAACAAATGGCCATGTACTATCCATAAACAGAACAATATTAGAGCAAACGGCAACAACACAAAAGAAACCTAGACAGGAAATGCAACTAGACAATGATGGTCACACATCAAATACTTCACAATAACAAAGTTTACTGCCTCATCTACATGCATGCATGTGTGTGCACAAGTTGTGTGTGTGTGTGTAATGTATGCAATGTATGTATGTGCGCACAAGTTATTAATAACTACACAAAACATACATATATAGTCAACATATGAAAGAGAGATATGAAAAGGATATGACATGTCCCACGGAAAAGCTACTTATTTTTGGGTTGGCAAAAGTTATTCTTTCAACCATGCAACAACAAAAAGATGTACAATGCATATCCAACCATGCGCACTAGTACCAAATATGTCAATTATTGGCATAAACAAGATATACATTACAAGTATGAAATGTGAATCAGGTATGGCCCATACTATTTGGTTGAGGACTTTCTAAATTCACTTTCATCAACTGATTGCTGGAGGATAGAAATTTTGACTGATAATTGCCGAGATACTGAACAAATATATTCCAAACTAACTCCTTATATCTGCCTATCAGAATGGTCAGGCACTCTAATGCTGGCTCCCATAAAAGACCAAAGCGATTATGCAAGATGCCAATAATCCCATAGAAGAGAAGAGTTATGTAGCCATCATTGATCGTTGCTGAAGAAAGACCCATCTGTATTCTGGATATCAGGATAGTAATTTTCCGACTTGTTGAGACTGAAATAGGAGTCGTTTCAGCCAAAAGGAGGAGCTCAATAACCTGGCTTGTAGGATAATAGGCTTATTATAACCATACTAGGTAGAATCTAGAAATTATTGAGAATAAAAGTAAAATAACAAAAGAACATACATTAGGACATTGCATATCTTCATTAGTTGATCCAGATTTGTCTGTTTTTAACTTTTTATGAGGACGCTCATCACTTGTAGACAGCTGTTGATCTAGTGGTGCATAATGGGACAATATTTTCAAAGTGCAGATACGAATTGCTTTATGTGGAAGGCCCAAATTATCAGCAAATGCACAAACTGAAACCACAGCTTCCTGAACATCAGACTCTGGTAATACATGTAGAGCAGAATCTTCATCCATGGATTTATCACTGTATCATGGAACATATCAACATGCTAAGTCTATAAATTAACAAAATTCACAAAATTGGTAGCATTTGAAATATGCAGATTGATGTACCTGAACACAGAATCCAAAAATTCAGCTACAGCGGACAATACTTGCAGGGATGTCTTGTGTCTCTTAGCAAGACGCAAAAAATCACTTGCTTCTGAATGTCTGAGCTGCTTAATTAGCAATAGTTTATGATATGAACTTAATGCAGCACCAAGTAAACTCTGCCAAGTGGACTTTGGAAGAGTTGCAAGCTGGTCTACAAGACATAAAATAGAGTAATATCAGCACATATATTTCTACTGAGAAGTTATAAGGCAATCAATAATCATAAAAACATTACCTGCTTCAAGTTCCAGAAGTTGATCAAGGGTGGCAATTAAATCTTTTATCAATGCTAAATTATCTTGTAGATCTAGAAAATGAGGGTAGCATCTAAGGACTCCCCATAAGATAGCTACTTCAGACTCACTAATTTGCCTCTCTAATTGATTGCCACTTTTCGCCACATCACTTATTAAGTTGGTCCAATAAGCGAGTGTCTTCTTAAAGAAAATGCATATTTTCTGCTCCTTATCTACTGGTACTCCATCTAGGATATCAAAATGTAGCTGCTTACTTTGACTTTCAAAGAATGTCAACATCAAAAAGAGAACTTCATTTGAAGAATCTTCAATTGAATCATCCATTGCACTGTAACATCAAATAAAATAGGAAAATGATTATATGTTTAAACTATGTGCATGCCAGCAACAGAGCACCAGAATGTTGCTAATTACCTTATTATATGACTTCTGAAGACATGTGCAATGTGAGGATCCTTTAGAAGAACACCTTTAATAAAGTCAAACAAACTGAAAACCAATACACAAAAATTTGTGTCAAGACACAAGACAGTACCAGAGATTGGCATGAACACAAATCTGTAACGACGTTTAAGGGCATCTGTTCAAGCAACTTATCAGTTATTCAGAAAAATATTACCTTGAGCTTCTCAACTTAAATGCAGGAGCATATAACAGTGAGATGCTTGACAACTCAGCAGATGTGAGAGGTACATCTAGAAGGCAAATCATTAATTGCAAAATTCTATCGTGAACTTCAGAAGATATATCTTCTGATTTCGAACAATCAGCAGGAGTGATGTAGGCTTGTATAAGCAATTTGATGAGTTCAAACATCTTTTGGTTATCTGCAAAGACAAGTTATGAGAAGTATGAAAGTAGACTGCTAATTAAGAAGACAACTAATATATTGGGGGGAAAAGGATCCCTGCAAACAGAGCTATTAGGCATTTTAGAAAATAAACCGTATTGTAAGAAAGGTGTATGATGTCTCACCGAAAACTCTGCTGTCATTGCTATTGCGTATGGTAAACGTAAGAAGCCCCAACATGTGATTTAGGTGCACAAAGCAACCATCACTGACGCATCCAGATATTTCTCTAAATAAACAATCATAAACCACTTTCAATTCTTTATGATCAAGCTCACTGCATAATCTATGAAGAATTCCAGTTACAACCTCAATAAAAGCTTCCAGACCTGCACAAGATCAACAAGGCTATCATACCATATCAAGAACAGCAAAAATTAGTCCAACCCTTTGCCTTATTGCAGAGCAAAAAGCAAGGCCACATAAAAATCAACCATCATCTTATTAACTAAAACTACAATATATCATCGCTCAGCTATCACAAAATGCTTCTTTTGGCATTATCAACCATGCAATGCCGAACTGCCCCAAAATGGATGGTTCGGAGTTTGCTGAACCATACCAGCACCAATCAGTGCGGTTCCAGCATTCGACTTAGAACGCCAGCGAAAATGGAGTGAAGGAGAACAAAAGAAAGGAAGAGAGGAAGAGAGAGAGAGAGAGAGAGAGAGAGAGAGAGAGAGCAAAAAGAGGGGAAGGAATGAGAGGAAAAGGCTAGCGGTGGCCCATCGAGGCCTCCAGGGCTTCACCATCCTCCGCGAGAAGAGATTAAAGAGAAAGAGTGAGGGAGGGAGAGAGAGAAATGGAGGGAGGGGAATGCAGTAGGAAGGCCACTAGAGGGCCGCCGGATGGCCGAAATCAACCCCACGGACGTCGTGGGTTCAAAACGAGGGCGACCTAACCCTGTTCATCACATTTATTTTTTTAATATGATGCACAATCAAACCCATTGCCGGCTTTACTATGCATCATGCTTAAGAAAAAAAAGCGATGAATAGGGGCAGATCGCCCCTGTTTCGAACCTGCGGCATATGCAAGATCGATTTCAGCCGCATGTAGCCTCCCTACCACCTTTCCTTTCCTCCATTTCTCTCCTTCCCCCCTCTCTCTATCTCTCTCTCTCTCTAATCTCCTCTCAAGGAGGACCGTAGAGCCCCAGAGGCCTCAGCACCCTCCAAGGACCTCCATGGCCCCCCAGTAGCCACCGCCAGCATCTCCATTGGCCTTTCTTTCTTTTCCTCCCTCCCTCTCTCTCTCCTTTTCTCCCCGATTCTCCCTCAATTATATGTTGATTCAGGCCCAATATGGAGATGTACCGACTCATAGCGCCGGACAGTCGGCACCAAATCCCGTTCCAAGTCGGCGAACCTTGCTATTTCCTAACTAACAATAACCATACTAATAATAGCAAGCAATACAAATTAGCACCCTACAAATGAATGTGATGTTTTAAATTCTTTGGATTTGAGTTGCTATAAAATAAACAAGCCTGACAAATATAAGAGTCCAGATGAATCGCTCAGAAGATCCTCGCATTTTCTTCTTATTTTAGCAGATAAAGAATTCCAAGCAAACAAGTAGCCAATAAAAGGATACAAAAATCAAGTAATCAAAAGAGCTTGCCTTGGGGATATTCATTTCTGATACTAACAATAGACTTATCCATCAAAAACTGCAACACCTTTTCAGCTCTTGAGTGAAGCCTGGAGGAAGTCCCTCTCATAACATGCCACAGCAAAGCAGTAACTCCAGTAATCTTTACAGATGAAGTTTTGGCAACCTCAAAAATAAGCTTTCTAATACCTGTAACATCAGCAAACAACATGCATGACAGAGCAAAGGTCATTGAACACTAGCACATAGAATTCAAACATGCATGCAAAACAAATAAAATATCCATGAACAAAAGATACAAATGCAAAAAGAAGGCACCACCTACAAAGTGAGAGTTGCTCAAACAAACAAACAAACAAACAAAAAATCTATATGCAAATAGAATAAATTCATCCCAAAGAACCAACAATGCATGCATGTCTGTTTGTATAGATACCTAAGCACAGCCAGCAAGCACAAGATTCATAAGCAACTTAAGAGAGCTAAAAGGAGGGGAGAAAAGCAGGGTGATTATTGTCCACAAGGCAATATTCATTAAAACATGACAGAAAATTCACAACTGCATTTAAGTAACAGACTCTAAAGCTGGTTGAGATTATGGGTGTAAGCAAGCCGAAGCTTGATTGAGCTCAGGCCTGATCGACCCTGGTTTGACATTAATTTCAAGCTATAACACTTAAAAGACCAAGCTTAATTTGTTTACCAGTATTTCGAGCGTAATTATAGTTTGTACTCAACTGAGCTGAAATCAGTTCAAGATTGAACAAAGCTCAGCTCATGCTTCAATTCAAGTTTCATCAATTCGAAGAATTAAAAATGTATGTATATATGCGCCAAGCTTGATAGAGCTGCGTTGACTCTTGGATGGCTGGAAACTAATTCCAGGCCTGTTTTGCTGGTTCAAGCTTGATTTGTTTAGCTTCAAAAAACCAAGCTTAATTTGACCTTTTTCTCAAGCTGCATGGTTCATTTCACAGCTCTAGTCAAGACACTACTCTGCAGCCTACAAATGATGACAAATTTGTGATACCATTGCATCAATCACAAATTCCCCCCCCCCCTTAAAAGTTAAAACAACCATATATATATATATATATATATATATATATAATATATAGAGAGAGAGAGAGAGAGAGGATCGGGCATTTTTTAATGTAAATCCCTGGATTCCAACTGGCTCAAAAAACCACTACTAACTGTCTCCCAAGAAGGGGAACATCTAATCAAGAGTCATCATACAAGTGCTGAATGAAAAAGGAAAACCAGAAAAAAGGGAAAATTAGAAGGCTTTTGCAATTAAGACCCTAGTTTACATGACTTAAGCAGGAGCATAGACAATGTACATATATGAATGAGTAAACCAAATCAAAATTTGATCTTACTAAAGTCAACAAGCAAAAAGGAATTGGAGGCCATCTTAAGGACTTAAACGTCCAGCTTGCCCTACTTTAAGTGCTTGAAGTTCAATCTTAACTTAATGCTATTCTAGATTTGGAACGAACCATGGTCTGCCATACCACCCCATATTGGGCATACCATACCGATACACTGTCTCATACTATACCAAACTACATGCCAATACTATAATACGATGGTAGCCGTACGGAGTCCGGTACCAAGATGGCAAACCTTGGTATGGAGTATGGACCATGTTCCTAAGATTTTCACATGGCCCAAATGCAGGATGAACTATAGATTGTCATGAGTTGGCCCTAATTTCCATATCCAAGTTCAATGTGATTTAGGCCTCTCCTATTTTGAGGACCTATCAGCATGAAGTTCTTTGGGTCAAGCTTGTTATCACTCTATGACTCCCAAGTTCCAAAAAATTCTGTGGATTAAGGAATCAAGCTCTGAACAATCAAATGCAGTGTGAACTTATGAATTATTAATCTAATTTAACTCAGTAGCGTTATCGGCAATCCACTTTGGAGGGCTTGCAGTAACAATTTTTATAACCACTGCACCTTTTAAAGGCCTACTTTGGACTTTATTGGGCTTGAGTACACAGTTACAACAATGTGGTTTTCGGTTAGGTTCTCCCTGAGGTAATAAACCTAATTCATGTTTGACGGACCCTCGAATGTCCATTTTATGTTCACTAGGCTTTTCAACCATCTAATGGTAGATGGTGTCTGTGCCACTCATCATATATATCATTGAGCTTGCAGACTTGCTAGAGGATGATGAAGTAGGCAACACCTATTTTCTCCTAGTGTTTGACTGTTAGCATTTTGACCCTTGACTCTATGCTTTCTGTAGTCCAAGGGGGACAAAAAAGTTGTTTAAATCTCTACACGTTCCAGATGCACCATCATGTTATTGAAAAACTTGATTCAGGAGCTCATCCTAATGGGTATTGTCACTTTACCATGTCAGACAAACCATATTGCAATCTGATGAAGATATTCAAATGGACATCACCACGGTCATTCCTTGCTATAGATAATTGTTATACACTCCTCTATGTTGTTGCAATTTTCATCTGATCTCTTGTTACGAATAAGATGATAATGAAAAGATCCCTGATGGCAAACTTTTTGCAAGCTTATCTTACTATCCAGCATCTTTATTCATGCCATTCATGAGCTTAAATAGGTTCCTCATGCTTGGTCCAAGCATCATGTTGGGTTTGAGCAAACCCTATGTCAGATGCATCAACAATTATTCCCACGACAAATGTGAATTTGAGAATAACATATTTATTCAAAATCCATTGGAAGAACAATCTTTAGCTAAAAGACCGTTAGGCCCTTAAGGCATTGATTATTCTAGATTGCCTGCTCAACAAAAGAAACCTGTTGATGCATTAAACCTAAGAGTATTTTCTTCGATATGAGCTTTGATGATATTTAACATGTTTCCATCGAAAATCTAAATCTACTGAAGGTCAGAACCTTCAGGATCTTACTTGATACAGTCAATTAATCAATGTATTATTATCATAATTACCACTCACCAAATATTATGCATGCTTGATTAGTAATCAAATTTACTTTCCACCATATGGCTATACTATACATTATTGAATACCATTGTAGAAGCATCACTCAGCACACACTCTCTCTCTCTCTCTCTCTCTCTCTCTCTCTCTCTCTCTCTCTCCCTCCCCCTCCCACACCCCCCACCCCCCACCCCAAAAAAATTTCCTCCTAAATGGAGCTTTGAGTGTCTTCCCTAAGAGACTCCTCCTATCAACATAAGTATAGAACAATGTCTAAACTCTTAGGTTAAAACTGAAATAAAGTATCATGCAATGTATCACAAGGCTAAAAGCCTAAAAGGCAAAAACTATTTAGCATCATCACCCTACTCATATGCTAGTTCCTTATTCTCTAAACCACACCTCTCTAATGTGGTAACTGTTGGTACCATATCACTAACAATATGAAATTTTTGCATGCAAAGAAAAGGTGGGTAAAACTATTTAGTGTAACCCTACTCGTATGCTAGTTTCTTATTCTCTAGCCCACACCTCCCTAATGCAATAACAGTACTGGTACTATATTGCTAACAACATGGATTTTTCTCAAGCAAAAAGAGAACATATAGGACACCTGTCATTTTACTACTACTCACATGCAAAATGAATTCCTCACCAACCTCAGAGCGATACTGTTAAACAAGAAACTAGTATTCTAGAGGGAGCACAATTATAGAGGCTCTAAAAGAAGCATTGTAATTATGTTGTCTAGCCATGTGCTACGTTTGAGAAATTAATGTAGTTGCACTACGTCAAAGTGATACCTATGTTCACTCCAAACCTAGAACTTACTGCTTAAGTTACAATTAGTTATGAAACTCAATGGCACGCACCAACTTATAAAAGTGAATCTATGAACAATATATAGACATTGTGCATTGCTTCTAACTACACAAGCACCAGGCTTACCTGCACCAAGCACTAGTCTGATCAGGCACATATGAAATTCCATATTTAACAAAAAAACATGTTCTGTGCATCCCTTCACAAAGATATTAACAATCATATTAAATGCTTTCTTAGAAAAGCAGGAAAAAGAACAAAAACAATACCTTTTGTAAGTTGGTTAATGGGTGCATTCCTTAGTACAAAAGAAACAGACTCGGCCATAAACTCCTGGATGTAATAGCTCGGAAAAAATCTTAGCTGGACAGTAATCCTTCATGAAGGAAATAGAAAGCATTTAGTGAACTGTAGGCCTTCTACAAGAGAAAAGGAATTACAAATAAAGGTTGTGTTCTCATGTGCTGGTGCAAGACCAAACATGCATTCACATTACATACATACATGGACTGTAAGCCTTCTACAAGAGAAAAGGAATTGCAAATAAAGGCTTGTGTGCTCATGTGCTGGTGCAGGCCCAAAACATACACTCACATTACACACATAAACATACATAGGTAGCAACTTTAGATGTGTTATTTTAGCCAAAAATAATCAAACTTTCAATTTGCAATAATAACACAAACTCACTTGAGAATGTGAACAACATCCTTTACAAGATATTTCTGCAAATACATCAAGATATATGACCAAGACGTAAAGACCTGAAAACAAAAAAAGCACACCAAATTTATATATGTAATTAACTGAATGTAGTTAAAAAGTGTTAAGAGTTCTCAGAACATCATATTAGAAACCTGCTCTAGGATTTCAGGATCACGATCAGCACCGGCTTTGAGAAGATCAAGTAAAGAACCAGTGAACCTTGGCAAGAAACTGCAGAGAAAAAAAATACAATATAAAAATACTGAGTGCATAGCCAAAACAAGCCAAATCAATTTACAGTTACTAATGTATAGGTTCGACTAAGAGTAAGTAGTAATGCCTATAACAGATTAAACCAAAGTTCTCAATTCCAGTATCGGTGGCCGTTCCAGTCAGCCGGCAGCATGGTCTAAAATGGTTCAATACCAGAACGAACGGCACGAACCGACAGAGGGAGGAGAAAAGGAGAGAAAGGGAGGAAAAGAGAGGAAGAGAGAGAGAGAGAGATGGGGGTCCGTCGGAGAGGCTGCCGGAGGGCCTCCGGCTGGCCGCTGTGGCCGTCGGGCGACATAAACACCGCCTACGGCTCCGCAACGTGAAACAGGGGCGATCGTCCCTATTTCACGGGCTTTTTTAAAAAAGCCCGATAACAGTGAAGCCGACAATGGGTTTGTCGGCTTCACTATTTCTGATTTTTTTAAAAAAAGTTTGAAATAATGAAGCCAGCAAATCGAGTGCCGGCTTCACTATTTTAAAACTTTTTTTTTAAAAAAAACTAAAACAATGAAGCCGGCAAACCAAGTTCCGGTTTTACTGTACGTTTTCCCCTTTAAAAATAAGCCGACACCCACTGCTTCCATGACTCCGCCCGCACCGCTTCCGCCACCCGATGGCCATGGCAGCCTCTCCACCATCCTGTCCTTCCATCTTCGGTGGTCTCCCCCCTTTCTCTCTTTCTCGCTCGTTGCGACAGCCCCATTGGGTAAATCGAGCCGCAGCGGCTTCCACCACCCTCCGACGGCCACAAAGGGCCACCGCCAGCTTCCGACGGCCTCTCCCTCTCCTCCTCTCTCTCTTTGCCTGTATTTTCCTCTCTTTCTTCCCCGGCACTGGCATGTGTTGTTTTCTCCGCCAAAACCATCCCAGTTCCCCGTCGGTTTGATTCAGAACGGTTCTGAGAACGCTGGATTAAACTAATCCTAAGCCATCATTGAACCTCAACAGCCAATGTAAAAAGGCATAACACGGGACAGTTTAGATGAATTCAACCACAACATACAACATACAGAATTTACATATACATGCCCAAGATGGCTAGAGGAATGGGCAAATACATGAATGAGTAAACATATGATGATCAGAGGGAATTTCCTAAAACTTAAGAATCAACAAAAGATTAAAAAAAAACTTACGGCAGAAATTCCTCTAGAATATCTCTGGATAGAGCAGCAACTAGCCTGTGCACACAATGTCCATATAGTTTACAATTCTAATATACCACATATCAATTCTGAAAAGAAACATATAGAAAAACATATAACACCATCTAATTTAACAAAGAGTTAAAAAATTGGTCACTTATACAACAACAGACTCGAGTCTACAAAGCTGAAGATGTTATTTTATTTATTTTCCTTTTTCTCTTGAAAAAACAATAAATATGGAAGTAACAATTCTGTTCATAAAGACAACAAGCCTTCCACAAGGAAACAAAATTGGATACAATATCATAATAACTGTTATTGACAAGGACTATTAAGTACTAATCCACATTAATTACTTGAACAGATCACAAATATCATTCCAAAAGCACACCAAGACAACAGTATCATACATATAGAGACACTATTCAATAATGCTCCAAATCATACATATTATAGTTCAACTTTAGCATCTGGCACCATGTCACATCATATCTTATTAAGTGGTACATATTGCTATTAACACACTATAGGAGGGCAAACTAGGGCTCCAAATAGGTTGAGTTATTCATGAACAACTTGCGTTCACTCAGCAGCAGACTCAAAAGTTCAACTTATAGACAGGCCAAGACTGACCTCTCAAGGCTTGCAAAACTGAATAAAATCTCAACTTGGTTCCACAAGAGGATTGTTCAAGCTCCATTCAAATCATAGACAAGCAAAGCTTGAACACCTGCTCTTAAGCTCAGCTGCGGTTCAAATCCCCTTTCTTTTAATAAGCACAGCTTATACAATCAACTATTTGGCTTGGTTCAGCTCATTTGCACCCCTAGTGTGAATTATTTGTTACCTGGTGTGGAGAGGAACACCATGGTAGTTTCTAGGAGCAAAATGAAATGGAAAAGGAAGTATTGTTTACTGCATTTGTAATGAAAATAATCATCACCATGGATAGCATGTAAAGCAAACATTAGAACATCATCTTTATTGAATAATTTATTAATAATAAAGAATTGTAGTTGCCTTCTTGATCTTCTGGAAATTGAGATAGAGAATGGCTCTTAATTGCTTGAGGAATTTGATGTATCTGAAGAATAACCGCACAAAGTTGATGAGAGAAGATGGTCTAAGCTGATTCGCTCATAGAGAGGGAACTATGGGGAGCTTTGATCTTCTAGAAATTTAGATGGAAAAGAGAGCTCTTCTTGATTTTTTTCAAGATTTTGATGCAACTGAATAACAATTTCACAAAGTCAATGACTGAAGATAGTCACAAAGGGAAGCCCAGAACATGAGACAAGGTCAAGCCAAACTCTTGATTAATTAATAATTGCTATGGATAAACTGACCTTCATGGTACTGATTTGTCTTCACTCACACGACAAGTTAGAAGTACTTAAGGGTCTGTACATTTATCAGATGTAGGGGAGGAGGAATTAAACTGATAACCATATGGTTTGCAAAATGTATCTCCTCTAAATGTGAAATTTTTTTTACGTTAAGGTCGATGGAAACAAGATGTATGATAATAAGATGATATCATAAATGCTAAGATGCTGAAATTATAGAAGAATGGATCAACAACATGAATTAGACACAAGCAAAGGGACAGGAGATAATATATGAAGCTGGGAGGAGAAAAAAAGCTGCCTCAAGCATGATCACCTCCACCCATTAAAGGAGCAAATGCTCCTGCACAACCTTCCAACTAATCATCTTATTTTGGTACTCGTAAGCTTAATGAAGTGGAACCATATCTTAAATATATGCCATCATTTTTTAAGGTCATAACCTTTCATTAACAATATCACTTTGTCAATTCACATGTATCTCAAACTAATCATAACCACACAGAACAAATCTTGTTGACAATACATTCAAAACCCATCTTTTATGATAGTTGACCATAGGGATTATGCTAGCAAGCTCAATGAACTGATTGATAGTGGTGAACCTAATAAAAACAATATTGGCAAGGAATTAAAATAAGTTTATGCCACATATGGTTTTGTCAAATATTAAATTGAAAGAAAAAAGTTCTCGCATCAATACTACAGCAAGCATGCAAGACAGAGCTGATGCATCTCATATAACTAGCTAGTGAAAACGAATCTATCAAGCATGCTGTTTAGATGCATCAAAACAATTTTCTTTCAGAGACAAATAAAAAACATCAAATTCAAAAAAAAAAAAAAAATGTAAAATGTGTGCCTCACAGACATTAGTATTGGTTCAAGGGACAATCTTGCTTTCATATTCAATCTGCGGAGAAGCTCCGAGAAAATCTTTTCGCTGTGAAGTATAACCTGTGGCAGCGTTTGCACCAACGGCATCATCTCCTCGTAAAATGAAATAAAATCCTCCGCCGTGTTCAGCTCCTGAATTATAATTAAACAAGCATAACGAAATCAGCATTCTCCACCAAAATCTCTCTCCCAAATTCTTTTTTGGGAAAAAATAACTTTTTCACAACAAAGAGCAAAACAAAGTTTTGGAAAAGAACGAAGGAAGGGGGGAGCTTACTCGCCACTGCATTAGGCTCTCGCGGAAGAAAGCGGACCCACTGGAAGGCTGGGTCTTTATCGGCTCCAGACTACGGAAGACATCGATATCTATCTCCTCCACTCGCTGGGAGAAGCTCTTGAACTGAAATCAACGGAAAAAAAGATACAGGAAAAGCGATCAGAATCGAGAACATTGTCAATTGCGACAAGATTGAACCAAAAATTAGGGTTTCCGATAGAGCATACAACGAAGCGCCTTCGGCCGAAGGACGTGTTAAGGCACTTCACCGCCTGTGACCGCGAGGTCGCCATGAGACAGACGGAGGAGCTTCTCTCGCGAGGCGGTTAGGTCGATGCCAGCTTTGAGATGCGTGTTTTATTTTGGTGAAGAAAGATATAA
Organism: Cocos nucifera; assembly: GCA_006176705.1. Taxonomy (NCBI): domain Eukaryota; kingdom Viridiplantae; phylum Streptophyta; class Magnoliopsida; order Arecales; family Arecaceae; genus Cocos; species Cocos nucifera. Next base: position 1,037,946 of record QRFJ01000162.1, on the reverse strand, counting down.
AAGGCAGATGAGGGGAGGAGGTGGGCGTCCGCGGAGACCGGTGGGAGGTGGCGGCAAGTAGAGCAGGGAGAAGGTCGGCGTCTCTCCTTTTCAGAGATCTGTGGGAAGGAAAGCACTTGAGGGAAATTGGAGGGGGAAGGCCGACGCCGGTGATGATGGGGAGGAAAGCGACGGCGGAGAACGGCGGCAGGTGCGGCGAGGAGAGCGGGGAGGAGGTGGGCGTCCGCGAGGGCTCGGGAAAGGTTCGAAGAATTCAAAAAAAGAAAAAAACCTGCCCTTGTTCCAGCGAAAACCCTAACCTCAGAGGGAGACAATCTCGATTCGGGAGAGATTGGAATCACCGGCGCGGTAGAAGAGAAGGAGATGGAACTAGGGCTTGGGGTGGGAGTGGGTTTAGGGGTTTGACCGGAGGCCCTGGTTAGGAGCACGCCCCTTTTTAATCGAGCCGACGCGGTCGGTCCCCCCCCGAACATGTCGTGGCTCGTGGGCCGTCCGCTCCCCTGGATACGTACTTTTACCGCCGAAAGATTACGCCGGCTGAAGTCTGAGAGCGTTCGGGTGCCGAAGTGAGCACCAGGAATGCTTTTATCGGCCTAAGGCCTAGTGCGGTAACACCATAAGTGTGATTCTGTGACCGCATGCGATGTAACGACAATACATACGGTTGGATTGTATGATAATATTTTCAAATATATATTAAATATTTATAATTTTATTTTTTAAATTTTTAAGTAATAAAAATATTTTTTATTCAAAAAAATAATGACATTACAAGATCTTATGACATCCTTAGAGTATATTATAATTTAAAATTTTTAATAAAAAAAATATCTTTCTCTCTTATGATATTTTTATAACACAGGATTTCATGATATTATAATTTTTTTTAAATAAAAAAATATTTTTATTATTTAAAAATTTAAATAAAAAAATAAAATTATAGATATTTAATGCATGTTGAAAAGTGATGGTTATGTGTTTCAATGTAATTAGATAATGCACTCCATATTAATTTTATTATACCGCATGCAATGCATAAAATATTTTTCAACACGACATTGGACCTTCTTCCCCCACTACTTGGAAGAAATAGAAACCCATCGAATAATAAGCCTAACAGAAAAGATATATATATATATATATATATATATATATATATATATATATATATATATATATATATATATATATATGTGTGTGTATGTATGTATATGTATATATATATATGTGTGTGTATGTATGTATGTATTGGGGATAAATTTCGCTTCTGTCGAAGTCGAGTCTGAAGCTTAGTCTAATGCAGCTGGTAATCACGGAAGAGCTTCAATCGAAAATTTTCTTCCTAACGGTCGAATTTATTCAGTGGCCGAACTACTCAACGAACAAACCTAGCCGAACTTCTTCCAAACTCCTCCAGCAATCGAGCTTCTACGAAAGTCGAACCCCTTCCGAACTCCTCCAGCAACCGAGCTTCTATGAAAACCGAACCCTTTCCAAACTCCTCCAGCAGCCGAGCTTCTACGAAAGCTGAACTCCTTTCGGACTTCTCCTTCAGTCGGACTTTTATAGAAGCCGAACTCCTTACAGGCTGTTCCTTCAGACGAATTCCTACAGGCGATTCCACTACTGAACGATTCAATTATTATGATAATTATAATTGTCATTTATCAAGACAACATGATCGGCATTTATCAAGTCAATCACGATCGACATTTATCAGGACGGTTACGACAGTCATTAATCAAGGCAGTTACAACAAGCTCCGTCTATAAAAAGAGATCCTCCAGATACGTTTTCTCTAAGCTTTCTTCTCCTTCCCAAAACTTTATCGAACTCCACATTGAGCACTCCATTTCTATTGGCCAGAGCTAACTTGACCATCGGAGGGTCCTACCAGAGCCACCAACATCAACTCTAGAGAGGACTTTATTTTGTAGGTCACCGATAGCGACCTCATCTTCCTCGCTCCAGCTTGATCCGGCGTCAACCAAATTCTGCACCAACAGAATTAGCGCTAGAGGAAGGACCCTCTGTTCTTGAGGTTCCCTTGATCTTAAATGAGTGCTCAGCAGCAATCTAGAGTTCTTCTTAGAAAAAAATGTCTCCCAAGAAAGTTTCGACCCAGTGATCAACGACCTCTACAGCCAGATCCCGTCCAAATATATCAATTTTCACTCCAATTCTGATAACTCAAGCTCCACCTACAACCATAGTGGATCCAGAATAGTTTAACCTACTGATGTAGCGGGTTTAGGGCCTCATCGAGATGGTACAAGCCATGCGGTAGCCTCCGACAATGACTCCACCAGGAAATCCACCGTCAGAATGTCGAAAACCGATCTCAAGGAAGAGTATTTGGGCTAGCATGCCCGTCGTTACTGGAAAGAAGAAACAGAGAGCAGAGGATCTAAGTTCGGATCATGGTTCTCCTCTAGAGGAGACCTTCCCCATCTGTAGCTGAAAGCTCTCTAAAGTCTGCGATCGAGACGACGTCCTCAATCACAAACTACGGAAGATAGACCGATGGATTGAGAAGCTCGACCACGTCGCCCCAGCTCACCATAGCGACGTCCATACCGATCCTCCTTTCTCTTTCCAAATTATGCAAGAGTCTATTCCACCGAATTTCAAGCTTCCTCAACTTGAAAGCTACGATGGAACTTCTGATCCAGTTGATCATCTGGAGGCCTTTCGAACCATGATGCTGTTTCACGATGCACTAAACACCATATTATGCCGAGCTTTCTCATCTATCTTAAGGAAGGCAGCAAGAAACTGGTACTCAGCATTGAAGCCAGGTACGATCTTCTCTTTTGATTAGATGAGCCATCAGTTCGTGGCTCACTCCGTTAGCAGTCGACGTCCACACCGAGGTTTGGATTTTCTGATGAATGTCAAGCAGAAGTAGGAGGAATCCATCCAAACTTATGTCATCCGATTTAATGCTGCGGCATTGGAGGTCCGAGATCTAGATCAGTCTGTTACAATGGCCGCACTTAAGGACGGCCTTCAGAAGAATGATGTGCTGTTTTTTCTGAAAAAGAAGTATCCCAGGGACTTTGTCGATCTACTAATCCGAGCTGAGAGATATGTCCATACGGAAGAAGCCTTCAAATTGAAGGACGAAGAAGTCGCAGGAGAGTGGTGGGTGGACGAGTCTAATAAATCCACAATCGATGGAGGGTCGAGTGAAGTTCGACCGCGCTCATGGACTCCCCTCGGACGCAAACGAGTCCAAACTTTTCGAGCTCATCATCAAGGAAGCCCTGACAAAAGGGCACGAAGAAGTCCTCCTTCCAGAAGGTTCCACAACTACACCCCTCTCAGTGCTTCTAAGGCTCAAGTTCTGACGAAAATTAGAAACCAGCTGCCAAGATCAGAAGAATTACGATCTCCTCCAAATAAGCGCGATCGAAGCAAGTACTGCGACCACGACCATGATACTGAAGAATGTGTTCAGCTCCAAGACAAAATCGAGGAGCTCGTTAGGAGAGGCCAATTAGATCGGTTCCTCGGACGTCAGTCTGAAGCAGGAGAAGATCGATCGAGGGTGCTGCCATAGTCAGAACCACCAATGACGGAGGAACAATAGAAAGGTTGGTCACCTTCCGTATCATCGATGCCACATCTAGGAGGAGCTTGGTACTTCGGCGATCCGTCATCTCCAGTGTCAAAGCCAAGAGGAGCTCGCTCCAAATTATGTGATGATAGGAAAAACTATGCAAAAACTATGTGATGACAGAAAAAATTATGTTAAAACTATGCAAAAAACTATGTGATGATAGGAAAGAAGCAGTCAATAGTGGCCGTGTTAGGAACAGGAGGAGAACCTCGTCCTAACATGAGCCGATCAAAGTCCTTCAACCTCGGTTAGAGATAAGATTTCTTCCGAGCGTCCGAGCTTCAACCTCAGCTAGAGATAAGATCTCTCCTGAGCGACCGTGCCAACCTCGGCTAGAGATAAGATCTCTTTCGAGCGATCGAGCCAACCTCGGCTAGAGATAAGATCGTTATCGAACACCGAGCTTCAACCTCGACTAGAGATAAGATCTCTTTCGAGCGACCGTGCCAATCTCGACTAGAGATAAGATCTCTCGAGCGATCGAGTCAATCTTGGCTAGAGATAAGATCTCTTCCGAGCGACCAAGCCAACTTTGATCAGAGATAAGATCTCTTTCGAGCGTCCGAGCTTCAACCTCGGCTAGAGATAAGATCTCTTCCGAGCGACCGCGCCAATCTCGGCTAGAGATAAAATCTCTTCCGAGCGCCTGAGCTTCAACCTCGGCAAGAGATAAGATCTCTTCTGAGAGACCACGCCAACCTCAGCTAAAGATAAGATCTCTTCCGAGCGTCCGAGCTTCAACTTTGGCTAGAGATAAGATCTTTTCCGAATGACCGTGCCAACCTCGGCTAGAGATAAGATCTCTTTCGAGCGATCGAGCCAACCTCGGTCAGAGATAAGATCTCTCTCGAGCACCCGAGCTTCAACCTCGGCTAGAGATAAGATCTCTCCAAGCGACCGCACCAATCTCGACTTTAGAGATAAGATATTTCGAGCGCCCGACTTTAACCTCGCTAGAGATAAGATAGTTCCTAGAGAGATCCTTCCGAATCTCGACTAGAGATAAGATCTCTTCTGCGTCGAGCTTCAACCTCGACAGAGATAAAATCTCTCTCGAGGTTTGAAGGCTCGTTCATTTAGGACGAGATGGAGGAAGAGATCCTGTCAACGGCTCTTATGTGCCTCCACAGTCTGTTAGGAATAGGAGGAGAACCTCATCCTAATGCGAGCAAAGTCGAAGGCCTCGTTCATTTTAGACGAGATGGAGGAAGAGACTCTGACAACGGTCCTTATGTGCCCCCACAGTCCTATTAGGAATAGAAGGAAAATCTCATCCTAATGCGAGCAAAAGTCGAAGGCCTTGTTCATTTTAGACGAGATGGGAGGAAAACCCTATCAACGATCCTTATGTGCCCCACAGCTCGTTAGGAACAGGAGGAGAACCTCATCCTAATGCGAGCAAAGTCGAAGGCCTCGTTCATTTAGGACGAAATAGAGAGAGGCCCTGTCTACGACCCTTATATGCCCCCACAGTCCGTTAGGAGCAAGAGGAGAACCTCGTCCTAATGCGAGCAAAGTCGAAGGTCTAGTTCATTTTAGATGAGATAAGGAGAGAGGCCCAAACAATGATCCTTATGTACTCCTACAGTCCATTAGAAACAGGAGAAGAACCTCATCCTAATACGAGTAAAGTCGAAGACCTCATTCATTTAGAACGAGATGGGAGGAGAGGCCCTATCAACGGCCCTTATGTGCTCCCACAGTCCGTTAGGAATAGGAGGAGAACCTCGTCCTAACGCAAGCAAAGTCGAAGACCTTGTTCATTTTAGATGAGATAAGAAGAGAGGCCCAGACAATGGTTTTTATGTACCTCCATAATCCGTTAGAAATAAGAGGAGAACCTCGTCCTAATATGAGCAAAGTCAAAGACCTCGTTCATCTTAGACGAGATGAAAAGAGAGGCACAGACAATGGTCCTTATATGCCCCCACAGTCCGTTAGAAATAGGAGGAAAACCTCATCCTAATGCGAGCAAAGTCGAAGATCGAGCCCTAAAGTCTACAATAATCTCGGCTGCAGGAGATAAGATCTTTCCTGAGGATCCCGACCTACCTTGGCTGTAGAAGATAAGATCTCCTCCGAGCACCCGCAACAACCTCGACTGTAGGAGATAAGATCTCCTCCGAGGATCTGGGCCAATCTCGGCTGCAGGAGATAAGATCTCCTTCGAGCGCCCGCATCAACATCGGCTGTAGGAGATATCCATTAGGAACAGAAGAAGAACCTCATCCTAACGTGAACAAAATCGAAGGCCTCGATCATTATAGACGGGATGAAGGCTCCGAAGATGATCCCATTATGCTCGACAACAATAGAAGATAAGATCTCTATCGAGCTTCAACTACACTTTCAACCTCCGTTGGAGACAAGGTGCAAAACCTTGAAGAGGACTTTGGCAGTCATCTTATTATACTTTCTTTCTTCAAGTCTCGAATTCGAAAGTGGAAAACTATTATTGGGGATAAATTTTGCTTCCATCGAAGTCGAGTCTGAAGCTTAGCCTAATGCAGTTGGTAATCACGAAAGAGCTTCAATCGAAAATTCTCTCTCTAGCAGTCGGATTTATTCAGTGGTCGAACTACTCAGCGGACAAACCTAGCCGAACTTCTCAGCAGCCGAGCTCTAGTCGAACCTCTTCAGTTGGCCAAACTTCTCAACAGTCGAACTTCTTTCGAACTCCTCCGGCAATCGAGCTTCTACGAAAGCCGAATCTCTTCCGGACTCCTCCAGCAGTCGAGCTTCTACGAAATTCGAACTTCTTTCAGACTCCTTCAGCAGTCAAGCTTCTACGAAAGTCGAACTCCTTTCAGACTCCTTCAGTAGTCGAGCTTCTACGAAAGTCGAACTCCTTTCAGACTCCTTCAGTAGCCGAGCTTCTACGGAAGTCGAACTCCTTTTGGACTCCTCCTCCAGTCGGACTTTTATGAAAGTCAAACTTCTTATAGACTATTCCTTCAGACGGATTCCTACAGGCGATCTCACTACTAAACGATTATAATTATCATGATAATTATGATTATCATTTATCAAGATAATACGATCGGCATTTATCAAGTCAATCATGATTGATATTTATCAGGACGGTTACGATAGTCATTAATCAAGACAGTTATAATAAGTTTCGTCTATAAAAAGGAACCCTCCGAATATATTTTCTCTAAGCTTTCTTCTTCTTCTCGAAACTCTACCGAACTCCACACTGAGCACTCCATTTCTATTGGCTAGAGCTAACTTGACCATCGGAGGATCCTATCGGAGCCACCAACACCGACTCCGAAGAGGACTTTATTTTGCAGATCACCGACGGCGACCTCGTCTTCCTCGCTCCAGCTTGATCCGGCGTCAACCAAATTCTATACCAACAGTATGTATATATATATATGTATATAGATACATAGATACATACATATATACATACATACATACATACATACATATATATATAATATATATATATATAATATATATATATATATATATATATATATATATATATATATATATATATTAAAATGGAAGCAAAATATTTGAGATTTTGGGAGAAGGGGAGAAAGCCACGTGTCTACTTTTTTTTTTTGCGGACTATCCGCCTTCCGCCTCCATTCTCACCATAACTTTTTTATCGCCCATCTCGAATGCATACTACAAAAAATCCCAGCCATTATCTAAGCTTCTCTATTCGGCTGCACCCACACTACATAAAACCACCGCGATGTTTCCCATCGGGATAGCTCCCTGCACCGTGCCATCCGCCTTGACTAACCTATTGCCGCCTCCCCCCTCGTTGGTGCCGACGCTAACCCCTTCCTGATTAGGGAGGGACCGAGCTACAGGTGGCTTAGTGGGGGAGGGGGGCGAAACAGAGGAGCTATGGGTAGCCGAGGGGTCATGGAGAAACTACGATCAGAGGGTCCATGGGTGTGCAGAGCCATGGGGGGGGGGGGTCGGGGTAGGGTTGGCCAAGAGAGGGGAGGTCCATGATGGTGGCGGCTTGGACATCGCAAGAGGAGAGGACATCACGAGGGGGGAGTGAGGTGATGAGGTCCTACACTTGCTCCTGCTACACGGGCGGGCGAGGGTGTGGAAAGGAAAAATGAAACAAGAAGCAAAAAGAAAAAAATGAAAAAGGCACAAAAATGAGGCTGGGTCCTCGGGGCTGGTGTGATACAGTCAATCTCAACCAACCTATAGATAGTTAGCACTCATTTGGCTTGGATAGGTTTATGATATATTTTAGTTCGTGTGTAGCAAGTTCCTATATAACTTGAGGTTTCTTTATATATATATATATATATATTAAAATAGAAGCTTTTGCCTTCATTTGACATTTGGAATTTTGGGAGAAGGGGAGAAAGCCATGTATCCATCGTATTTTTTTTCCCGAACCTTACACCTCCCGCCTCCATCCTTCCCTTAGCTTTCTCATCACCATCCTGAACCCATGCTACAAAAAGGCCTAGCCATCATCTAAGATTCTTTATTCAACCATGCCCATGCTGTACAAAACCATTGCGACGTGCCCCACTAGGATAGCCCCCTGCACCCCCATCTGCCCTCGCCAATGCTGGCACCAACCCCTCCCTCCAAAGCATGGGGCTAGGGAGGGACCGAGCTGTGGGTGGTAGGGGGTGGGGTTGGCTAGAGAGGGGAGGTCCATGGCAGCGGTAGCCTAGACATTGCGAGGGGAGAGGATGTCGTGAGAGAGGAGGGAGGCATCGAGGTCCTCCACCCACTCCTGCTACATAAGCGAGTGGAGATGCAGAAAGAAAAAATGAAAAAGAAGCAAAAAAAAAAAAAGGAAAGCAAAAAGAAAGAAAAAAAAAATGAAAAAGAAGCAGGAGTGAGGCTGGAGCCTTGGGGCTGGTGTGATATAATCAATCTCGACTGGCCTATGGATAGCTAGCACTCATTTGGCTTTGATAGGTTTATGACATACTTCAGCTTTATCGCTTTCGTTTGTAGCAAGTTTTCTTATAACTTGAGATTTTTCCGCACCACAAGTTTCCTTCAAAAAAAATAACTCAACTTCTTTTTTTTAAAAAAATAACTTGACTTCTTAGTCCTTCGTATGGGGTTTTGGAAAAAGAAAAGAAAGCCACATGAAAAAAAAAATCCACAAGAATAAAGTAGTGGAAGAAAACCCCAGTCATGCATAGCCTAAGCTTCGCTGTTTAGCCGCTTCAAGCCTCCCACTCAATTTAGAATGAAAAATATGTAGGAAAAACCAGGAAAAAGTATAATAAAAATCTACGAAAATAAAGATAAGATTTTGATTGATCTTTTTTTTTTATTTTTATTTCTTTTTTTTTGGAGATCTATGGGGATGGAGAGAACCTTAGGGAGATCAAAGGGGGATTTTAGGTATGGATTGGGGTTTTTCTAGAGCATATGGGCTTTTGTATTAGGTGTGGCGGTCTGAGTTGGTCCCTTGAGGTTTTGAGATTTTAATCTTGGTAGAAGCATTATATTTTGTAGGGTTTGGGGATTTTTGATTGAAATGATTCTTCTTTGGCTACAAAATTTTCAACTTATGGATTTCTATTCTCATGATAATGTGAATGTGATATCAAATCCATGGTGTGAGACTTGCACTAAGCTAAGTTCCACCTTTCTTAACTGTTATGTGGATAAATGAAGATGGTAAACTCTAGATGGTTTGCTGTTAGACAACCGAGTTCTAACCTTTGTTCCATATATATCTTTTCATTTTCCCCTCCCTCCTCTTTCCATCTCTTTTCGAATAATGCTTTGCATATAGAGGATTAACAACCCCCCCCCTCCAATTTTTTCGTTCTTAGCCCTTTCAATCAAATGAAAGGCTTGGGTTTAAATTGCATCATGTGTATCACATTATATATGAGTTATAAGTATAAAATTGTACGTGCATCCAAAAAACTACTAAACATAAAAAGATGGTACTTCGGATGTTAACATGCTCCTTTACAATAATCCTGAATTGCTATGAATGAAAGAGAAAGGGATGACAGCATGCAGTGCTAATTTAAACTTGGTTAAAAAGAGTTTTGTATGCAGAGATCTTATAATTTTGTTGTCTTTAATTTCTTCCATGTAACCTACATTAAAAGATCGCATATTCTTTAAATCCATTTTATAATAGGTTTTTTTGGGAGACATGAATATAATTAATTTAAATAAAATTAAAGAATAATTCTAGAACTGTAGTGATTAGAGGTTGGCTACCTCCTTCTCACTTATTTAGTTGTATTTGTCAAGGGCTAAAAAGTAACTTTGATCACAAAATATGTTAAAAAATGTGAGGGGCTAAATTCCATGCACTAGGTGAATAGTTGGATCCAAAATTTCATAGGAATCTTAATTTGGATCAATATAATCATCTAAATGAGGACTATCCAAATCCTTTTATACATGCCTAAAAGATCATTATAGTGTGTCGGTTTGAATTTCAGGTAGTGATAAACAATGATCCGTTGTAATGATCTTTTGGATATGTATAATGATGAGGTTGGATAGGCCTAGTTTGGATGAATGATTGCAATGGGATTAGCCAAACAAACCCTCATAGTATTTTATTTTATAATTTTGTTTCCATCTTTATTTTCATGGTGATCTATATTTTGAAGTTGGTTTGCGAAAAGTGGAGAGAAGAAATGGTAATTTCTGAAATATAGAGAGAAATCTTCTTATTTGATTGAAGTTTTAAGAAGAAAAAAAATAGATTTTTTTTTTTTTTCATGGATCCATATTTTATGAAAAAAATTTATGGAAAAATAGATTTTGAGATTTTTATGGTATAAAAATTTATGATTATTTTTTTTTAAAATATTATTTTATAAATATATAATTATGGAGTATATAAATTCTTAAAATTATCATTTAATATTATTCTTATAAATATTAATATAATATTATCCTAATATTTATATTAATATAATATTTATATTTAATATAAATATTATAATATTAGATTTATATTAATAATATTAAAATTTTAATAATATATTAATATAATAAATTATTATGATCTAATAATATATTATAATATATTAATATTATATTTATATTTATATAAATATAATATTATTTTTTATTTTATTTATTATATATATTAAAATAAAAGCTTTCACCATCTTCATGACGTGTTTTTTTTTTTTTTTCCCACCTGCACCGTCGGTCATGTATTTTTCAAATCGTGCCGCTCCGACTTTCGGACAGAGGTCATCCTTCTCACCCCTCCAATACTTCCAGACTTCTTGTCTTCTTCCAAGAATACGCTGCCGGCGGGGCTCAGAATGGGTCGGGCGGAGGCTGGGGAGGAGGCAGAGTGATGCCGCACACCGAGGGCAGTGAAATGCCGGACACCGGATAAGATGGGGTGCGCCCCTCGGCTTCGTGGAAGTGGAGGAGGAGGCCCTTCCCCTCTCCTCGTCTGTCCAAGGAGTTGTTCATCTCGGTGGAGCTCGACAATTTCTTCGCCGCCGACCACAAATCCTTTCAAAACTGACCCATTGGCTCGCCAGTGAACATCCTCACCCACACCGATGATGTGGCATTTAGATTTATTTAAGGAGCAATCGCAGAAGACGTCCATCTCGAAAACCTTCGTCGCATCCGACACGCTCCGATTCACTTTGCTGCTGTAGGGATCGACGCCGAAATCCCGGTTCATCTTCCCAGTTTCTCCATGATTCGTCGGAGCACATTCACTGGCACTCGAGACCAAATCCAATCAAAAAAAATGCAGCTCCCCTATTAAATAAATACAAGATTCGCTCCACCTCCATACCTTCCGATTTGGCGAGCGTCGGAGATGCCGATCTGACCGCAAAAAAGACATTGAGAGCGAGGAGGGAGAAGAGAAGGAAGAACGTGAGATTATCTCTCATCGCTTCCCACACGCTTTGCGGCGACACCGAGCTTGAGATTGGAGCAGAGAAGTGGGAGTGACTAATGAGGTATTGGAAAGGGATTTTTACTTTTAGTCTACAAGGAGAAGATTGGCTTTGAAGAAAATGACCTGCAATTACCCTTGGCTGGTCTTTAGGGGTAGGGGATTTGCGGATGGGTGGAGGATGGTGGGGGAGCAACGAGGACGGGAGGAGAACATACCGGCATGGATAGATATTGGTAAAATCTTATTTACTCCAAGGCATTTCAAACAGGTGTTGGGAGATGATATTTGGTATATCACGAGGCATTCTTTAGTTCCGCTAAACAATATGCTTTGAAATGATTAGGATTTTCTATACAGTAAAATATAGGATGCATTCATGCAACTGAAACTCTTGCTCGGCTTCTCAATGCCAGCAAAATTATATCCATGATATAATCATATTCTTGATGAAATTCTCATACACCCAATTTCTTTTTAAGTTATGTTTGATGGATCACCAGATAATCTCGAAAGATAATATGCATTACCTTTAAGATAAATTATCACTATTAAATAAGCAGTAATATTAATTATTATATTTGATATATATAGATAATATTACAGTAAAATTATTAAAAATTTTGATTGATATATTTGGTATGATAATTAAATTATCGATAATTTAAAATTAAATTTTTAAAATGCCGCTAGTAATGTTGCTCTTCTTCTCCTCAGAAGAAATAAAAATTATATATCTATTATAAATATATAAATAATATATAAATATATTTATATATAATAATAATAATAATAATAATAATAATAATAATAATAATAATAATAATAATAATAATAATATAGAGAAGCTGCGGGTATGGCTCGCGTGTGAAGGAGCCATGGGTGGTGCTCGGGAAGGGAGGAGGGTTGGGTGATGGATTTTTTATAATTTTTAAAAAATAATTTTATCAAAAATTTTTATTATAAGATTATTAAAAAAGTGGCAATCTGGATAGCTACCTCTCCCCAAGGCAATGTAGATTGTCTTATAGAAGGCAATATAGAAAAAGCATACCAAACACAATAATCTGATAGGCCCACTTTAAATTATCAGCAATCTAAATAGATTACTAGCTATCAAATGTAATCTTAGATCTAAATAATATAACGGTGCAATAGAAAAGAATATCAATATCTTTGGTGATCAATCATTTTTTTACATGTCCACCTAATCGAACATAAGGGCATCAGAAATGAAGCTTGAGTGCGAGGCATAGAATCAAGAATCATCATCTTGAGCAAATATGTGAATAGCCACTATTTTAATTATTGTTCTCATTGTATGTTCCATCTATTGCTCGAACCAGCATACCAATTCCGTAACTAAAAATATTGGAGTTAAGAATGTAGGGCAGCGGCCATTTGTTTTGGAATTATTTTTTATTATATTTTTCTCCCTTCATATTTTAATTAAGTATATGCTTTAGCCTACAGATTATTGTTATACTTATACTTCAAAATGAAGTCTTCAACCTCCATCCATCATGTGTCATCAATACATTTACCTCCATCTATCATATATCATTAATATATATGTCTTCATCCACCACACGTCTCCAGCTATCATTTAAGCTTTTCTATTTGATCGCTCCAAACCTTCCATCTGGTTGGAATTGCCGAGGATGACAAAAATAGAGGAAAAATTTAAGACATGCTCAAGCTCGAGAAGATTCAAATCCTTAATAATACCTTCTACCTGATTAAGGATTTTGCTAGAAGTTTGTTACCACTAGATACGATCATGTAAGTGAGGACAAGTTGCATCTCTTTTTCTTTGAAATTTTTATTCAAATTTGATGCACACACATCTAAAATATATTAAGTATAAATATATATAAAATATATTATATATTATATAATTATTTTTTTAAAAAAAATCCACGTAGTGTTGGATTACATGCTAGTTTATATAAAATCTAAAAACAAAAAAAAATGATCTTATATTTATTAAAAATATAATAAATAATTTATATAATTAATATATATAATAATATTAATAATATTTTATGGATGAGTATTCTAATGTTGTCAACTCAGCTCCCTACATTACTGTTGTTGTGCCACGTGGAATCAAAACAATTCCAAACCTTGCAAAAAAAAAAAAATAGAAGACTCTCGCTGGGAGTCTTCTTCTCCTCCTGATCGACTCCCGAATGGAGTCGAAAACCATCATCGAGGAGGAATCTCCGACACTATTTAAAGCAAAGAAGCTTCTCCCGACCTTCCCATCAAGGACCAAAGTGACTGGAGTTAAAGATTTGCCATCATCTTTGCTTGCCAACGCCAGACACCTACCGCATCCAAACATCATCGGAGCAAGGTAATAACCCTCTAATTCATTAAGTAATCTCTCTAATTCATTGAGTAATCATTGCATGCATAACCTTCAGCCATTAGATCATGGTCACTAGCCAAAAAATTAAATTGCCAGATTTAGGAGAGAAAAGGGGTGCTCTGTTCCCTTGTCATGACCACCGTTGGCTAGGGCTCCTCTATTCTAGGAAAAGCGGTGGTGGCAGGGTTGAAGAGGTACGGTGGGGCGAGGGAGGGATCCTTCGAAAAGAGGCAAAGGAGGTGGTGTTCCTGTTTTAGATTATTTTATCCTTTTTTTTGGATTTTCCACCACCATCGATGCTGGTCGCCGATCCTCGGATCTATGAACCTGTTCCTCCGATCGTCGTTGTGGACTACCCCTCCGAACACGAGCACCGACGGCTGGGAGGAGGACCTCTCTGAAGAATAATTTTAATAAGATCAAGTGTATGATCATTAGAACACCGAAATAATTAATCAAAGATTAACAAAATATCTGTTTGTGCCATTGCAGAATACACCAATGTGTATTTAGTGCTCGGTCTTCCTTTCCAGAAATCCCCTAATGATGGCTATCAATGGGGCAAGCATCTAAAAAATTTGATTTTGGAGAAGGAACCTAGCCTATTTATAATAATTTACTAGTTCCTTCCATTACAGGCCCAGTAAAACCCAATAGCCCATACTTACCATTCAACCAGGCTTTAAATAAGAGGTGCATTGGACTTTTAATTTTATGATCATAAAAAAGCCCATAATTTGATCTCATTGGATCATGTCATAATCCGATTTTAATAAAAATAAATCATACAATTAATGAAAGCTCAAATTTTAACAAAATTTTTCTAACATTCTCCCACTTGGATGACATTAATTATAGTTTTTTTTAAAAAATAGTAATAAAATCAAATCCTGGGTAGACAAAAAAATTTGATATGGCTACATTTTAAAAATAAAAGATCCTAAGATAACACCTCAACAACAATCCAACCAACATGACTATTAATAATGAATCATGATAATCATTATGCCATTCTACTGACATAAGATCAATCCATGATTATAATTACTAACAGTCATATTGAAATAGATCATTAGCCTGTTAGTGTGGTAGGAATAGTACCTAACAAATTATCTCAAAATATGTGCTATATTTGTATCGGTCCTCATTATGATTTTTCTTTAACCTTATGTTTTAGCAAAAGCAAGAGAAATCCCACGACTTCAAAAGAAGCTTCTATGTCTCCAAAATAATAATAATAATAATAATAATGAGATCTCATAAAATGAGACATATCCATACAACTGTCATTCTCAAGACAAACATTTATTCTTCAGACACTATGTTGTATTTTGTTTTATATGTGTATATAAATCATACAAGAATAAAATCCATCAATTAACAAAGCAATCAATCATAAGTAAAATTTATTTATCAAGTCAACACATAAACTCAAAAGAAAATATTAAACTCCCACTAACCCAACAAATAAAAAAACTCTAAAATACCCATGTTCTCGACATGTTTCATGAAAACTATGGATCTAAGCCCTTTAGTTAGGGGATCAGCAAGCATTGACTCTGTACCAATGTACTCTACTAGAATGTCTTCCTTCTTTACTAGGTCTCTGACTGTGAGATATTTGATTTTCATGTGCTTGGATCTACTACTGATCTTGTTGTTCTTTAAATAAAAAATAGCAGCACTATTATCGTAGTAGATCACCGGTGGCTTTGAGATGGAGTCGACCATAAGGAGCTTGAAAATAAAATTTTTCAACCATATAGCTTGACAGGCAGCTCCATAGCAAGCCACAAACTCCGCATACATAGTTGAAGATGCAATCAATGTCTGCTTGACACTTTTTCAAGATATAACTCCTCCAGCAAGCACAAATATATAGTCTAAAGTAGATTTTAGATCATCTAAGCAACCACCAAAATCTGAATCAAAGTATCCAACCACTTTAAGATTATTCATCTTTTTGTATACAAGCATAAAATCTTTTATCTTCTGTAGATACCTCATAACCTTTTTAGTTGCAATCTAGTGATCATGACCTAGATTTGAGAGATATCAATCAAGAACATTCACAACAAAAGCAATATCTGATCTGGTAAATACTTGTGCATACATCAAGCTTGCAATTGCACTGGCATAAGGGACACACTACTATAAAAAAGGGCTACGACAGCAGTTCATAACCGTTACCATAGATTATCTATAGCAGTGGTTACATAACCGCTGTCATAGATAATCTATAGCAGCAGTTTCTTAACCGCTGCCATAGATCTAATGCAGTGGTTGATACCATTTGCACTAGGAACCTATGGCAGCGGTTGGCATGGATATGACAGTAGTTATAAAACCATTGTCGTAGATCTTGAATAATTAAAAAATTAAAATTTTTATTTTTTTATATATTTTATCTGATAAATATAGATATATAACATAAGAAAATATAATAAACACAAAAATTATTTTGAAATGCTAAAATTTTATTATTGAATAAAATTTATTATAATATTTTTTTAAAAAAATAAAATATATTAAAAGTTTCCTAAATCTACATCATCGTCATCGTCATCGGGAGCCGGAGTCGAAGCTAGAATCGGAGCTGGTGCTGGAGCTGGAGTTGGAGCTGGAATGCAGACCAATATATTCTCAAAGCTCGTGACTCTAAAACGTGCACTGAGCATCGACATCATATCTCTTACGATGCCCTCCAGATGAGATGCACGCTCCTCAGTCCGATCTGCTCACGTCGTAATATGATCTACCCATGCGCTCCTCCTGACTGACGACATCAAAAGTCTGTGAGGAGATGCTCGCCTCGGATTAGTAGCTCATCGACGTATGTCCGGATCTGCATTGGATCCTCCTAAAGTGCTCAGGCTCCAAGACCTAAGACAGATGGTCATAGGGCCTAGAGATATCCAAACCATCATGACCTGCAACGTTAATGAACATTAATCAATATAACATGTTGAACAATAATATTAGTATAGTATCAATAAATAGTCTTTAATATATACACTAATCAATCGATAGGTCTATCATTATGCAATGCAATAAATAAAAGCAACAAGATATAAACATTCAAAAAATATTATGCAATAAATTCTATAATATGAATTATATTTATAAATAATTAAGGATAAGCAACAGTCATAAATCCAATCTCTTGAGCGAACCTTGATGTTAATCCAAAAATCTGAAAGAAGAACAAAGTAGATTATGGTGGCACCTTAGGGCTTAAAGTTGAAACCTTAGAGAGATATATCAAATTCTATTCGCTCAGAAGCCGAGCCAGCTCCGTGCTTGAGACAACCGACACCATACTTGAGACATCCAGCTTGGGTCCTCCTCCAGTCGGCTCAATCATGATCCAAGCCGACTCAACTGCATATTCGAGCCAGCTCGGCTGTATGCCATCCCCTCGATCACTCCCTCTCTTCCTCTCTCGATCTCTCTCACCGACGACGGCGGCAAGGTCGAACCCCTTTCTTCCAACTTTTTCATCTCTCGATCTTCCTCTCTCCCTCTCTCGATCTCCCTCGCCGGCGAGGTCGACCCCATCCCTCCCTCTCTCACTCTCTCGATCTCCCTCACCGGCAAGGCCAGACCCCATTCCTCCTAGTGATGCCGGCGAGGTCGGACCTCCCTCCCTCCCTCTCTCGCTCTCTCGATCTCCCACTCTCCCTCTCTCGATCTTCCTCATCGACGAGGTCGGATCCCCTCCCCCTCCTAATGATGGTGGCGAGGCCGGACCCCCTCCCTTTCAATGATGGCGGCGAGGCTGGATCCCTTCCTTCCTCTCTCCCTCTCTCGATCTTCCTCGTTAGTGATGGCGGCGAGGTCGGACCCCCTCTCTCCCTCCCTTCCACTCTCGATCTTTCTTGTCGGCGGTCGACGAGCGACCAACCCTCCCTCTCTCAATCTATCGGTCTCCCTTTCAGTCTCTCCATTTTTTAGTTTCAGATTTCAGAATCGGGTCCGACCTTTTGAAATCTATCAGGATCCAGGTCTGGTACTTCAAGTACAGACACATCGGGTATTCGAGTTTGGATTCGGTATCAATAATTAAAATTAGGTCTGGATTTGAATATCCAGATTTCGATCAGAATCCAACTCGTTGACAGATCTAATCCACAACCACTGACATGGCACAGCCCAAGGCTACCGCTACGGCACGACCCAAAATATTTATAATATTTATTATAAATATTATATAAATTATTATAAATATATATGATTACTAAATAATACTATAAAATTAAAAAAATATATCTGCGGCTATAAAGAGTGGGTCGCATCGAAAGCTCCGAGGATCACTGACGACAATGCTAGAGAAGGACGACAGCACTAGAGATAACCTATGAAACAAAAACAAGATAGTAAGATAGAGAAGAGAGAAAAAGAGGAAATAGAGAGTAGGGGCGGCCGGGGATGGGGCCAGGGGGGGCATAGTGACGAGAAGGCCGAAGGACATGATGGAAATCGAGTTGAAAGAGGAGTATAGGGGGGGGGGCCGAAGGGGGGTGGCGGGAGGGAAGCAGGGGAGGGGGCTGGGAGTGGCAGGGGCGAGGGGCGGTTGGGGAGGAGGAAGGAGGGATGCCGGGGGGAGGGTGGGAGGGCCAGTGTTAGATATATGTGCCCTAGAAGCCAGAATTGGCTGACACTTGTAATACACTTTTAGGAGCAAAATTATAATTTTGACTATAATCAATAAAATAAGTTATTTTCTATCACATATGTATATTTAGTGTCTGTGATACATCCTTTGAGTTAATGGTAATGATAATTCATATTTTCAAGAGTTGAAAATTTAAGACATGAATAATCATTATTAACTCATAAAATACTCCCGACCATAGGATCATCACGAGGATGGTGATTGATCCGGAAGATTGGTGTACAATCGCTTCTCTTTAGTAGATGAGTCTTGAGTCTACGGTGTGGAGACACCGGAGCGAGAGTACAGGTACTCGTTAGAGAACGAGGGCACTGAGCGTGACCACCTCGAGTAGTCATTAGGGAGTCTACCTTCTCGTCAATGACTGACTCGATGCTGCAGTAGTGTGTCTGGTTCTTTGACCTGAGATGCATCGGCAGTTCACCTTGAGGGTGTTATAGTTTGACTACACCATTACTCGGTCTCCTAGCCATATGGAACCCTGAGGTGTATGTTGGCTATAGCATGTTCATTGTAGGAACTGGATTGCATCAAGATGGAATCTATCTACCTCGGTGGTAGAGGAGCAGCCCTATGATGATCATGAGAATCAAGTCCAGAAGCCCATGGCCATGGTAGAGTGAAATAATAGAAAGAGTTTCTATTTAGATTTTCACATTGGACTCGAATCGAATGATTACATCATATGACAGAGACTAGGGTTTGACGAGTTCACCTTAACCCTAATCTGATCGGGGCTCAAGATAGAAGAACTTAATCACACAGGTAGCTGCACCAAGAGGTTCGCATTCAGCTCTGATGGGTTGCCACCATATACTGCTAGGTGTCACTGGTGGATTTTGGGAGCAATTAGAATGATTTAGATGATCGATCATTCTAGCTGTTCGAATCAGAAGAGTTCTGATCCATCGAAAGGAGTTTCGATGATGTCGATGATAGAGATCATGACATATCCCATTACCATACAGAACTGAACCTAACTGGGTCACACAAACAAGGGTTTGAATCTGGTGATCATCAATTGAACTGATCTAGTTCAATTGATCTGAATGAGATTCAATTAGGTTCAAGAAAATCGTGCTAGCACTCGATTGAACCTAACGTTCTTCTTTTACTATCATAAATAAGTTGTCCTGACTGAGCCAAAGGAGTTTGTGCTCAATCAGAGGCCTTCATATGGTCTGACTGGAGGTTGTCCAAGTCAGAAAAGGTTGTCTTATTTTGTAAGACATTACCTACCATTTTTGGTCACCTGCCATTTCTTGTTCTTTGACTTTGGTCAAAAGTCTGACCTTTGACTGGTCAAATGTTGACCATTGACACTTTGACTTTTGACCACATGTCATGCACCTATTGGAGAGCTGGTGGGGGCCTGTCCCCCTGCCAGAACCTGGCAAGGAAGGGCATGCACGCCAAGGGTAGGCGTGCGGCCCAAGTTGGAGGCGCCTAGGAGTCCTTGTTGGACAAGGACTCCATCTCCTTTTTGGATTCCAATTAGAGTTCTTCCTAAGAACCAACTTTGACTGGTCTTAGGCACCCTCTAAGGAGGAATCCAGGGGACTCTATTCCCACCAATCAGATTTAGATCTGATTTCACAAAGGGTTGTGATTGGTTGGGAAGAAGAGGAGTTGGATCACAGCATAGTCTATAAATAAGACCCTGCGCCCAACTCAAAAGGAGAATTGCAATTCCCATACCCCAAGGCTGCCTCTCTCCCTCCTCCTCCATGCCAAGTCCATCTTCTCCCTCTCCTCTCCACGTCCAAAAGTAGTTTTGGATCTTTGGTTGGTGCAATCCAGATCAGAGAAAGGCGATCAGAAAGCTAGAAGGCTGCGCTGCTGCAAAGGACGAACTGCTGATCTTCAAAAGAGTTTTGAAGATCCTCCAGATCAGATCCAGATCTAATTTTTGGAGATGTGATAGAGAAGAAGAGGATCTCCAGATCCAACCCGAGTGGATATCCGGTAGAGGCCAGGCGCTTGCGTGGCTAGATCCAGAACCTTCCGCTGCATTACAGGATCATCAACAGGGTAATAGGATTACCCACATCAAGGTAAATTAAATTTGATTTAATTTATCTTAAATTTTATTTTAATTATTAAAATAATAAGAATCAGATCTAAAAATATCTTAGATCTGATTAGATCAAAAAAAAAAATTTTTGAAATATATCTCTTGATCTGATCAGATCTGAACGAACCTGGATCCGAAAAAATCAGGATTTTTCTTTCAACTGGTATCAGAGCCAAGGTTCTAAAGTATTTAGATCTAATTTTAAATTTATTTTAATTAAAAAATAAATAATTTTAGATGTCACATGAGATGTGATCAGATCTGAAAATCAGAAAAAATTAAAATTAAATGATTTGGATCTAAGATTAGAAAATATGCATGACTAGTTCTAAAATAGAATAGTTCTATAGAATAGTCTTGCATGTTTTTAATTTAATTTGATTAAATCATATTTTAGATCTATTTATTTACTATTTTTTGATATTATAATTATTATAATAATATCTAAAAAATAGTAAATAAAAATTATTTAATTTTAAACATCATATGAGATATGATTGATGCATGTCTAGACTAGTTGTAGAATAGTTCTACATAGTTGTCTAGATTAGAGTTTATTTTGATAAGATCAATTTAAATCTAATTTTTTAGATTATTATGAGATAATTTAGATCTAAAAATATGCATGATTCGATACATGAGATGTATGCAAAATATGCCATGATTAGATCTAATTTGTATATGAGATATATGATATAGATCTAAAACTGTTTTGTAGTATTGCATGTTCCTGATTAAGGCATTTCTCTTGGCCGTCCGATCATAAGAATGAAGAAGGGTTTAAAGGCCCTCTCCTTCCATTCGATGGGGTGTTCTTATGATGTGTAGGGGTGCTGCGTGTTCGTCCTTAATCAGAAATCCCAAAACTTACTTTCTGCAAAACCCTAGATCCTGAAACCCTAGGATTTATTGTGCATATTTTGTTTATGAACCCTACTTAATTAAGAATTAAGATTATGAAATATTAATTAGGTCTAAAATTGAGAATTTTAGATCTAAGACATATTCATAATACTGGGTTCGGGCTTGGGTAGCTCAATTAGGTCTAAGCGGTTGATCAAACCGAATCAAGAGTTGGTTAGATGGGATCAACAATGCTTAAATTGACCAGCCTAATAGGATTAAGTCTGGGTCAAGATCGAGTCACGATCAAGCAAGACCTAATTAGGCTCAGAGGTTAGAGTCTGGATTGTAGGCTAACCCAATTGGTTCTGGCTCAACAATTTGGTGTCTAAGGTAAGTTTGGCACATACGACCGACTGATTTTTAATTGGAAGCTACTCGACCTGAATGCATTCTTGTACGAGTTAATGGCATATTCCTTCCACCGATCTCACTTACCTGGCCATATCTGTTGACACAGTTCTGATCTGAGGTGGTCAATAATCCGAGCTAACCCATGCCACTAGGTTAGTCATAATTGTTATGACTATGACAAGTCTAGTTTAATGAGACCTGAATCAATTCTCCCTAAGAAAAGATTAAGTCTGAGGTCTTCCACCATTGTAGATGTGCGGGCCCTTCCCGGGGTTGATTGTTCTCGGCTGGATACAGTGGCTCAGTTGCACCGAAAAGATGCAACCATGTCTATTAGGCATTGGATGCTATGGGCTGGAGGATGAGTTGGGCTCAATATTTTGGATACGGTGAGAGACTCAATTAGGAATCCAGTCTATGCAAATGGTGGGTCTGACTTAACTAAGGAGTGGATCAATATTTCGGATACGGTGAGATTCATGAATTAGAGACCAAGTTTGGGTGCACCATGATTAGAGAATCATTGAACAAGAGTTGTTCACTCATTGGCTAACCCATCACCAATAACTGTTAGGTGAGGTGATGAGTCAGTTGGTGAGACCGCACCACCCACTAGAAATCATTAATCATGGAGATTTTTGCATCTCTACAGAGGGAGTGTAGGGATCCGAGAAAATAGTGGGAGCTAATTTATTTAAAAATAAAATTTCCTAAATAAATTGGTCAAGTCATAATTACAGTATCTAACTAGAATCTTTGACTCTCTACAGGAAAAATGTCTGCGTCCAACCCATTAGCACGTATCCTGGATACATATAGACTGACTGGACCCAATTATAAAGATTGGCTCAGGAACTACAAAATTATTTTGGGTTCTGAGAAGTTAACCCATGTATTGGACCAGGACCCTCCCACCTTACCAGCCCGTCCATCCACTGAACAGAGAGCATCTCTGAAAAAAATGGATAGACGAAGATAATAAGGCCAGATATTACATGTTGGGCTCGATGTCTGATGAGCTCCAGCGCCAACATGAAGATATCGGGACTGCTCGCCAAATGTTGGCTCACCTGCAGGAGATGTTTGGTGAACAGAGTCGCGCAGCCAAATATCAAGTCACGAAATGACTTTTTAAGGCTAAGATGCGTGATGGGCAGTCAGTCCAAGATCACTGTCTGATGATGATCAAGGACATGGAAGAGCTTGAGAAGCTCGGTGTGAAGTTAGACTTGGATCTGCAGAACGATATTATTCTGCAATCCTTGACTGATGCATATGGGCAATTCATCATGAATTACCACATGCATAAACTTCAAAATTCCTTGGCCGAATTAATGAATATGCTGGTCACCGCTGAGCTTTCTATGAAAGGTTCTAAAGGCTCAGTTCTTGCTATGGAATGGACTTCTTCCAAAAGAAAGTCTTATGGAAAGAAAAAGAAGTCTGTGAAAAAGCAGAAAGGTGGAAGAAGGATCAAAGAAGAAGAAGGCAGAGCCGAAGAAAAAGGCCGATGTCAAAGGAAAGTGTTTTCCATTGCAACAGCGACGGCCATTGGAAGCGGAACTGCCCTACTTACCTGGCCACCCTGAAGAACAAGAAGGAAGGTCCTTCTGGAGGTATGCTCGTTATTGAGTCTAACCTTACGATTTCTTCTGCATCCAGTTGGGTGCTTGACTCTGGTTCTAGTGCTCATCTGTGCACTTCCATGCAGGGTCTTGAGGATAGCAGGAGGCTGAGGGATGGAGACATGATCCTACGCATCGGTAATGGAGCAAGAGTTGCTGCAGTAGCCGTGGGAACATACCCTCTTCGATTACCATCTGGTTTAGACTTAGTTTTGAAAGACTGTTATTATGTGCCTGCAGCTAGCAGGAATTTGATTTCTGTTTCATGCTTAGCACTAAGAAGGCTATGTGATTACCTTCTTTAAGGACCATTGTAACATTCTTTATGAAAGAAATAAAATTGCAAATGGTTTTCCTTATTAATGGTCTTTATCAGCTACATATTGATGTACCTATTTCTAACTATCGAGCAAAACGTGAATGCCAAACGACCTAGGGATAGTCCAAATGATAGATATCTATGGCACCTGAGATTAGGTCATATAGCAGAAGATAGGATCAACAAATTGGAGAAAAATGGGCTATTGAGTCCATTGACTTCCGAGTCATATCCAACTTGTGAATCTTGTCTTCAAGGCAAAATGACTAAACTCCCTTTTGTTGGACATGGGGAAAGGGCCACAGATCTCCTTGCCCTAGTACATACTGATGTGTGCGGCCCATTTGATGTGCCGGCTAGAGGCAATTTTGTCTACTTCATTACCTTTACCGATGATCTGTCTAGGTATGGGTATGTGTATCTTATGAGACACAAGTCTGAAGCTTTTGAAAAGTTCAAAGAATTCAGACATGAAGTAGAAAAATAAACTGAAAAACCCATTAAGGTTCTTCGATCAGATCGAGGAGGTGAATACCTTAGCCGAAAATTCCTAGACTATCTCAAGAAAAATGGCATAGTCTCTCAATGGACTCCACCAGGAACACCTCAACTCAACGGGGTTTCAGAATGGAGAAATCGGACTCTATTGGATATGGTTCGATCCATGATGAGCTTCACAGACCTCCCTGATTTTCTTTGGGGACACTCATTATTAACTTCAATTTATCTACTGAATAGGGTTCCCTCTAAAACCGTTCCTACCACACCGTATGAGATATGGCACGGTAAGAAACCAAGTCTGAGTCATCTCAGAATTTGGGGTTGTCCGGCTCATGTCAAAAGACAACAAGCGGACAAGTTAGAGTTTAGGTCCTTTAGAGCTCGATTCATAGGATATCCTAAAGAGTCATTAGGATACTATTTCTACATTCCAGAAGACCACAATGTGATTGTGAGTCGACATGCCATCTTTCTTGAAAAATAGTTTATTCAAGATAGCGGCATTGGAAAGCAGATTAAGCTTGATGAGAAAGTCTCACAAGTACAACGAGCTAAGGACCAATTGGAACCAAATCAGGTTGAGCCAATAAGAACACTACCTCCTCCACCTCGTAGATCGGAAAGAGTTTTCCATCCCCCTGAAAGATACTTAGGTATTATTTCAGAGGAAGTAGAGAAAATGTTCCTCGTAGGTAATGGTGCTCATGGTGATGATCCCAAAACCTACAACGAGGCGATATCAGATATCGACTCCGAGAAATGGCTAGAGGCAATGCAGTCAGAAATTGACTCGATGCACTCAAACCAAGTCTGGACCTTGGTAGATCCACCAGAAGGTATAGTACCTATTGGGTGTAAATGGATCTTCAAGAGAAAGATTGGTGCAGATGGAAAATGTGGAGACATTCAAGGCTAGACTAGTGGCAAAAGGTTATAGTCAACGCGAAGGCATTGACTATCAGGATACCTTTTCCCCAGTGGCTATGCTAAAATCCATCCGCACATTGCTTGCCGTTGCAGCCTATTTCGATTATGAAATATGGCAAATGGACGTGAAAACGGCATTCTTAAATGGATATCTTGAGGAAGATATCTATATGGAACAGCCGCTAGGTTTCACATCCAGTGATACTGATCACAAGGTTTGCAAGCTGCAAAGGTCCATATATGGACTTAAGCAAGCATCTCGGAGCTGGAACACTCGTTTCAATGATGTGATCAAAAAGTTTGGTTTCATCAAAAATGAAGAGGAACCATGTGTCTTTCAAAAAGGGTCAGTGGGAGCGCTGTTGTCTTCCTCGTATTGTACGTGGATGACATCCTCCTTATTGGGAATGATATTCCCATGTTGACATCAGTCAAAATATGGTTGTCCAAGGAAATTCTCCATGAAAGACCTAGGTGAAGCATCCTTTATTCTAGGAATTAAGGTCTATAGGGATAGACCGAATAGGATGCTAGGACTTTCACAGAAGATGTACATAGAGGAAGTACTAAAGAGGTTTAGTATGGAAAACTCTAAGAGGGGATTAATACCCTTCAGACATGGTATTCATCTTTCCAAGAAGATGTGCCCTAGCACACCTGAGGAAATAGAACGCATGAGCAAGATCCCTTATGCTTCTGCAATAGGGAGCCTCATGTATGCCATGCTATGTACACGACCTGATATAGCCCATGCTGTGAGTGTCACAAAGAATCAGTTCAAATCCAGGTGAAGAACACTGGACTCTTATGAATGTA
>QRFJ01000162.1:886375-1010941 GCA_006176705.1 Cocos nucifera | reverse complement strand
CCATCTTTCTTGAAAAATAGTTTATTCAAGATAGCGGCATTGGAAAGCAGATTAAGCTTGATGAGAAAGTCTCACAAGTACAACGAGCTAAGGACCAATTGGAACCAAATCAGGTTGAGCCAATAAGAACACTACCTCCTCCACCTCGTAGATCGGAAAGAGTTTTCCGTCCCCCTGAAAGATACTTAGGTATTATTTCAGAGGAAGTAGAGAAAATGTTCCTCATAGGTAATGGTGCTCATGGTGATGATCCCAAAACCTACAACGAGGCGATATCAGATATCGACTCCGAGAAATGGCTAGAGGCAATGCAGTCAGAAATTGACTCGATGCACTCAAACCAAGTCTGGACCTTGGTAGATCCACCAGAAGGTATAGTACCTATTGGGTGTAAATGGATCTTCAAGAGAAAGATTGGTGCAGATGGGAATGTGGAGACATTCAAGGCTAGACTAGTGGCAAAAGGTTATAGTCAACGCGAAGGCATTGACTATCAGGATACCTTTTCCCCAGTAGGCTATGCTAAAATCCATCCGCACATTGCTTGCCATTTGCAGCCTATTTCGATTATGAAATATGGCAAATGGACGTGAAAACGGCATTCTTAAATGGATATCTTGAGGAAGATATCTATATGGAACAGCCGCTAGGTTTCACATCCAGTGATACTGATCACAAGGTTTGCAAGCTGCAAAGGTCCATATATGGACTTAAGCAAGCATCTCGGAGCTGGAACACTCATTTCAATGATGTGATCAAAAAGTTTGGTTTCATCAAAAATGAAGAGGAACCATGTGTTTTCAAAAAGGTCAGTGGGAGCGCTGTTGTCTTCCTCGTATTGTACGTGGATGACATCCTCCTTATTGGGAATGATATTCCCATGTTGACATCAGTCAAAATATGGTTGTCCAAGGAATTCTCCATGAAAGACCTAGGTGAAGCATCCTTTATTCTAGGAATTAAGGTCTATAGGGATAGACCGAATAGGATGCTAGGACTTTCACAGAAGATGTACATAGAGGAAGTACTAAAGAGGTTTAGTATGGAAAACTCTAAGAGGGGATTAATACCCTTCAGACATGGTATTCATCTTTCCAAGAAGATGTGCCCTAGCACACTGAGGAAATAGAACGCATGAGCAAGATCCCTTATGCTTCTGCAATAGGGAGCCTCATGTATGCCATGCTATGTACACGACCTGATATAGCCCATGCTGTGAGTGTCACAAGCAGATATCAGTCAAATCCAGGTGAAGAACACTGGACTTCTGTGAAATGTATCCTTAAGTACTTGAGAAGAACTAAGGATATGATGTTGGTCTTTGGTAATGGAGAACTCCAAGTCCAGGGATACACAGACTCGGATTTCATGTCCGATATAGATGATCGAAAGTCGACATCTGGAAGTCTGTTTGTGTGCAATGGTGGTGCTGTCAGCTGGAAGAGTTCCAAGCAAACTGTGATAGCAGATTCCACCATGGAAGCAGAATATATCGCTGCATCAGAGGCTGCGAAGGAAGCATTCTGGTACAAGAAGTTTGCTGCAGAAATTGGAGTAATGCCATCAGATGCCATTCCTCTATACTGCGACAACAATGGCGCCATAGCCCTTGCTAAGGAGCCGAGGTCTCACCAGAAATCCAAGCACATTGAGCGGCGATACCACCTCATCCGCGATTACCTCGAGAAGGGTTACGTCGAGGTCAAGAGAGTCAACTCCACAGATAATGTGGCAGACCCACTTACAAAGCCGTTGGGCCAGCAGAAGATCGAAGCCCACCTTGAGAAGATGGGACTTAGACTTGTAGCCAATTGGCTTTAGGACAAGTGGGAGATTGTTAGATATATGTGCCCTAGAAGCCAGAATTGGCTGACACTTGTAATACACTTCTAGGGGCAAAATTATAATTTTGACTATAATCAATAAAATGGGTTATTTTCTATCACATATGTGTATTTAGTGTCTGTGATACATCCTTTGAGTTAATGGTAATGATAATTCATATTTTCAAGAGTTGAAAATTTAAGACATGAATAATCATTATTAACTCATAAAATGCTCCCGACCATAGGATCATCACGAGGATGGTGATTGATCCGGAAGGTTGGTGTACAATCGCTTCTCTTTAGTAGATGAGTCTTGAGTCTACGGTGTGGAGACACCGGAGCGAGAGTACAGGTACTCGTTAGAGAACGAGGGCACTGAGCGTGACCACCTCGAGTAGTCATTAGGAAGTCTACCTTCTCGTCAATGACTGACTCGATGCTGCAGTAGTGTGTCTGGTTCTTTGACCTGAGGTGCATCGGCAGTTCACCTTGAGGGTGTTATAGTTTGACTACACCATTACTCGGTCTCCTAGCCATATGGAACCCTGAGGTGTATGTTGGCTATAGCATGTTCATTGTAGGAACTGGATTGCATCAAGATGGAATCTATCTACCTCGGTGGTAGAGGAGCAGCCCTATGATGATCATGAGAATCAAGTCCAGAAGCCCATGGCCATGGCAGAGTGAAATAATAGAAAGAGTTTCTATTTAGATTTTCACATTGGACTTGAATCGAATGATTACATCATATGACAGAGACTAGGGTTTGACGAGTTCACCTTAACCCTAATCTGATCGGGGCTCAAGATAGAAGAACTTAATCACACAGGTAGCTGCACCAAGAGGTTCGCATTCAGCTCTGATGGGTTGCCACCATATACTGCTAGGTGTCACTGGTGGATTTTGGGAGCAATTAGAATGATTTAGATGATCGATCATTCTAGCTGTTCGAATCAGAAGAGTTCTGATCCATCGAAAGGAGTTTCGATGATGTCGATGATAGAGATCATGACATATCCCATTACCATACAGAACTGAACCTAACTGGGTCACACAAACAAGGGTTTGAATCTGGTGATCATCAATTGAACTGATCTAGTTCAATTGATCTGAATGAGATTCAATTAGGTTCAAGAAAATCGTGCTAGCACTCGATTGAACCTAACGTTCTTCTTTTACTATCATAAATAAGTTGTCCTGACTGAGCCAAAGGAGTTTGTGCTCAATCAGAGGCCTTCATATGGTCTGACTGGAGGTTGTCCAAGTCAGAAAAGGTTGTCTTATTTTGTAAGACATTACCTGCCATTTTTGGTCACCTGCCATTTCTTGTTCTTTGACTTTGGTCAAAAGTCTGACCTTTGACTGGTCAAATGTTGACCATTGACACTTTGACTTTTGACCACATGTCATGCACCTATTGGAGAGCTGGTGGGGGCTTGTCCCCCTGCCAGAACCTGGCAAGGAGGAGGGCGCACGCCACCCTAGGGTGGCGTGTGCCCAAGTAGGAGGCGCCTAGGAGTCCTTGTTGGACAAGGACTCCATCTCCTTTTTGGATTCCAATTAGAGTTCTCCTAAGAACCAACTTTGACTGGTCTTAGGCGCCCTCTAAGGAGGAATCCAGGGGACTCTATTCCCACCAATCAGATTTAGATCTGATTTCACAAAGGGTTGTGATTGGTTGGGAAGAAGAGGAGTTGGATCACAGCATAGTCTATAAATAAGACCCTGCGCCCAACTCAAAAGAGCAATCAATTCCCATGCCCCAAGGCTGCCTCTCCCTCCTCCTCCATGCCAAGTCCATCTTCTCCCTCTCCTCTCCACGTCCAAAAGTGTTTTGGATTTAGGTTGGTGCGATCCAGATCAAGAAAAGGCGATCAAAAAGCTAAGAAGGCTGCGCTGCTGCAAAGGACGACTGCTGATCTTCAAAAGAGTTTTGAAGATCCTCCAGATCAGATCCAGATCTAATTTTTGGAGAGTGTGATAGAGAAGAAGAGGATCTCCAGATCCAGCCCGAGTGGATACCGGTAGAGGCCAGGCGCTTGCGTGGCTAGATCCAGAACCTTCCGCTGCATACAGGATCATCAACAGGGTAATAGGATTACCCAAATCAAGGTAAATTAAATTTGATTTAATTTATCTTAAATTTTATTTTATTTATTAAAATAATAAGAATCAGATCTGAAAATATCTCAGATCTGATTGGATCAAAGAGAAAAATTTTTGAAATATATCTCTTGATCCAATCTAAGAACTCGAAATCATTTCACTTCATCGCGGGGGGGGGGGGTCATGGAGGATTAGATGGGTTGGTGGCATGGGGCGCGAGGAGGTGGGGCCGGGGGGGGGGCAGCATGAAGGGGCTGGTGCAACCGGGATTGCGACCGGGGATGGGGGAAGGAGGGGCGACTGGGGAGGGTGGGGGGTGGCGAGGAGGAGCGGTCGGGGATGGAGGGAAGGAGGGGCAGTCGGAGGGAGGGTGGGGGGCCGAGTGGAGGGTGGCGAGTGGCGGAGAGGGGCAGCTAGGGATGGGAGGCTGGAGGGGGAGGGAAAAGGAGGGGCGGCACCGACCGGTGGGAAAAAGTCTCATCGACGATAGAGAAGAGGAGAGAGATAGAGAGATCAAGCGTACATGGAAGGAAAGAAGAAAAAATTTGAAGATTTTTAACTTAACCTACGGCAGCGGTTATCGAACCGCTGCCATAGATCTACTGCAGCGATTATCCAAAACCGCTGTTATAGATCTATGGTAGTGGTTATAGAACCGCTATCATAGATCTATGACAGTAATTTTTGATAAACGTTGTCGTAGGTTGGAAATAATTTTTTTAAATATTATATAATTTTAAAATTTAATATCTATTTTTATTATTTATTATTTAAATAATTATCATTAAAATATCATCATAAAAGATCATCCCGATTCGATGATTCTAATTTTATCGATTAAAAAAATTTAATTTTAATAATTATAAATAATAATATAATAATCTAATTGGTATATATATATATAATATTACTCAACGAATGAGTATGCTGAGTTGACAACATCAACTCATCACCTTATAGGATGTACGTGTAATCATCAAACCTTCCATCCCTTTGGACTTCCAATAATGAAAAAAAAAAACCCTCCCGTCAGGCTCCTGCGGCCGGGGTGAAACCAGTCACCCGTCGGGCTCCTGTGGCCGTCGGGGTCGGAACCAATGCGGCAGTGGTGACCCCAGCCCCCCTCCCGCCGCGACTTCGTGCCGCTGTCCGCGGCAACGTCTGGCTTGGGCCCCTCCACGAGCAGGGCCAGAGCCTCCCCAACTGGCCGGAAGCTCCCGGATCTCGTGGTCAGCGGCTCCGGGAGGTTTGCCAGCGAATGGTGGCAGCTTTGCCCAGCCCTCCGCCGCCGCAGTAGCAGCAGCCCGGCCATCTGCGACAAACTTCTCGCCGAGCTCTTCGCCGGGGCTCCGGGAGTGCCTCGCAAGCGGAGGAGGTGAGCAGCGCCATCTCGTCGGCGGAGAGGAGCTCGGAAGGCAAATGCGATCCAGAGAAGGGCGGAGAGGAGAGCCGGAAGGAAGCCAAGGAATCGTCCGATATCACGACTGCTCCATCGAGGAAAGCCGACGACCGTGACGAAGACGAAGAGGCGGTGGTGGAGGTCATCAAGAAAGAAGACCAAGGGTGGAGGCGGTGTGGCAGGTCTCCGGCGGTTTGTTTGAGGAGCCGGGAAAGGAGAAGATGTGAGTTTTATCAGATGGGAATTTTGAGGAGATGATTTTTTTTCTTGTCCTCTGGATTCAAGCTTTTGGAGGATTATCATTTTCTACTGGGCGATGCTCAGAGATTTATTGTGAGTTATCCTTGCTGTACGGTGAGCTATACTTTCAGGAAGAATAATAGTATAGTTTGTTCAGAAATAATTTTATGTTTACTCCATCTGTCGGCTTGGTGGATGATTAAGAAGGAAAAGAAGACCGTAAACGTCATTAAAAAGGAAGAAGAGGGAGCGGAAGAGGAACCTGGTGGAAGTCGCCAGAGTCGGAACCGATGGAGTTGCCGGAGGTAT
The DNA here is from genome assembly GCA_006176705.1 of Cocos nucifera. Classification (NCBI taxonomy): domain Eukaryota; kingdom Viridiplantae; phylum Streptophyta; class Magnoliopsida; order Arecales; family Arecaceae; genus Cocos; species Cocos nucifera. The sequence goes on along the minus strand of QRFJ01000162.1, from coordinate 1,005,061 downwards.
TGTTGACCATGGGACGTTCTTCATGATACGGCGCAGCTTGACCTTGAGGTCCTCTTCCTCCTCTTAAAGTACGGCGGCGTGCTTCATGATCGCGTCCTCCCCGGCCCTCATCTTCGCAGGAGCCCCAGCCCACCGGCATCTTTCGACTGACCGGATATCACCGTATTCTAAAAGCCCGAGCTCGATGATCCTAGGAGTTCGTGTCAGCATTATGGAGAGCAGGAGCCATGGAGGGTGGGGGGGGGGGTGTTTGTTGTGTGTTGAGGGATTTTTAAACACCCAAAAGATTAATGCATAAAATGGATACTATTAAAAATAAAAATTAAATATATATTTTTTATACGTAATCAACTATATATATATATATATATATTCTATGGAGAAGTATGATAGTCGCCAACTCAGGTTCTAGAATGATTTTTATTGCACTATCTGAAAAGCATATTTATTATTAATATTTATTATTAATAATATTCTCTAAAATTCTATTCTTTTCTTGGTTCTCTTTTTTATTCTAATTCTATATCGGGATCGACGTTTGCCACAAGAGAAAGTGATGGAATGGCAGGAAGAGTGGGGTGGCATCGACAAGCATGAAAAAGATATGAGAAGAAAAGAGAAAACAAGTATGCGATCAGGATCGACGTTTGCCAAGAAAGGAGGAGAGCCATGATAGGACAGTAGGAAGGATGTGATAGCACCAACGGATGTAAAGAAAGTATGAGAATAAGAAGAAAAAAATATATATTATTTTATAAAATAATAAAAAATATAATATATATAATAAATAAATAAAATAAAATATTTAAAAAATAAAAAATATTTATTATTAAAAAATTTAATAATTACATGCTATAATTATCCATCCTGCGTAATGTCCGAATTTTTGACTAGTTTTTTTTAAAATAAATATACGACCAATCATGCCTTCTATATGAATTAAACATGCCAAAATTATACGAGCTTGAAAGAAAAAGTTCTTTCCACGGACCAAACAACTCCTTCGATTCCATGCAGAGACCCACTCTTGCGAAACCCAAAGGATAATGGGGGGCCGACGTTGCCATCCGCTGCCTCCATGACTCCGAAGCTCAACAAGGAGACAAGCAAGAAGAACCCTCGACCCCTCTGGATGACGGTGATGTCGACATGAAAATGTAGGATTTTTTTATAAAAATATTATTATTTAAATATTAATTTTTAAAAATATGATGTTTTAAATTTTATTTTCGAAAGTACCCTAGATTAGATGATTGGGATGCCACGTATTGAAACCGTATGTTGGACATGCGTGTTCAACTGAGAACCCACATGTCCAACATGCGGGTTTGAGTGACATGACCATCAACTCAGCCAAAATTCAAAAATAAAAATCCTAAAGAACCTGCATGTTGAACATGCAGGTTCATTGACAATTGAATACGCATGTTCAACATGAGGGTTCATTAGTTCCCTGAACCTGCATGTTGAACATATGGGTTCATTGCATCAGTTTTGAACATGCATGTTCAACATGCAGGTTCTATCTAGCCACTTAAAATACCCGATCCTCCTCCTTCCTCCCCTTCCTAACCGATCCATTCCTCCCCCCTCCTCCTCCAAAGTGCCCCCTCTCCTTTTCTTTCTCTCGATCCATTCCTCCAAAGTGCCCTCTCTCCTTTCCTTTCTCTCGATCCATTCCTCCCCCCTCCTCCTCCAAAGTGCCCCTTCTCCCTTCCTTTCTCTCTTTATGGCTTCGAAAAAGATGGTATAAAAGCAAAAAAAGCTTGGATAGAGAAGAAAAAACAACTGGCTTATAGGTATGAGAAAGATTTATTTTAAAATAGTGAATGTAGAGAAAGGTTTAGAGATAATTTTTTTCATAGAAAAGTTGTAGGGAGAAGGATAGTAGATCTAGATCAATTTAAAGATTTTCAAATTAGATTTTTATTCGAAAGAATGGGTTGGTTATCAATGATTACTCTTAATAAGCCAACTCATCCTATTCTTATAAAAATTTTTTATAGTAATTTTAGGTTCGATCGATCAATGTGTTCTATTTCTTTTTATGTGAAAAAAAAGATAACAAAATTAGACTATAGCATGGTTGGTCAAATATTGGGTATTCCATCAAATAGTGATGAATATTTTAATATCACTTATTGGAGTCATCAATTTTTAAAATATCTTTCATCTACTAGAAATATTTATGAAGATCATAGTTTAGCTAGTACTGCTAAACCTAGTGCACGTGCATTGCTTTTGTTGAATTGACTCATTCATTATATTTTTATATTTAACTTTCTACCTAGAGAGGGTCATAGAGATAATGTATCTTTTTTAGATATTTATCTTCTTCAAATGATGCTTACAGATTGTAAGGTTAATCTACCATATATGATGATATATTATATGAATGAATGCTTTCAAAGTACCAAATCTTGTTTACCCTATAGAGCCATCATGACTTATATCTTCAAGGCATTTGATGTCCCTATTAGTAATGAAGATGAAATCATTAAGCTTAAATCTACTGATTTGTACAATCAATCATCTTTGAGGCATATGGGATATATCTATTCTAATGGGATATGGAAGCATGATGAAGGACAAGCTTCAGATAAAGATGATGATGCTGATAGAGATCAGCCTGACCAACCTGACCAGCCTAGCCAGTCCACACAATTTGATTAGCAGGCATCTAAGCTATGAACATTGTCGGCTCGAATAGATACACTCGAAGTATCTCTGATGAGATGTATGGATAAGGAATTCACACAGTTTTAGCAGTTCGCTCAGTACTTTTATCATCAGTTTCCTCCATCACAGGATTCTTTAGCAGATGCTTAGCCCCCGACATCCTCTAGCAGATGCTTTATCATTTGTATTTGAAGTTATAATTTATGTATCGTTTTTATTTGAAATCATGACTTATGTATCATTTGTATTTGACTTATGTATGGTTTGTATTTGGATTTATGACTTTAATCCTTTTCCTTACATGTTTTGTTTTTAATGAATTATGGAATTGGATGTTGGAGTTATATTTTAGTGTTTAGAGTTGTTAACTTAAATGTTATAAGTCATCCTTTAGAAGGCTGATCAATTCTATTTTAAAACTGTTTATTTTATCCGACATAGTTCAGTTGTTTAGATTGTGCCATGCCAAATCGATCGACCTACCTATGGTCGGTCGACCTGGCCTCCAGGCTAAATGCTAAAATATTTCAAGGTCCGATCGACCTAACCTTCAGACCGATCAATCGATAAAATCCCAATAACACCAATCCCTCTAGGTCAATACCACCTGATCGGCCGATCATGCTTGAAGTAAGACTTAGAGATCGATCGATCTAATCCTGGTTGACCGACCCAAACCCAAGGCTGCCGATCGATCTCGATCAACATTAGCTGGTTGACCGTTCAATCAATCAAGGGAAAGGCAGTCGATCAGTCTGAATCCAGGTCGACCGACCCAAACTCGAGGCTGCCGGTCGATCCCGATCAATCTTAATCGATCGATTGGCCAATGGCTAGGTGTGTCATGCCAAATCGGTCGATCGACCAATGTCTAGGTCGATCGGCCTATGGTTATGTTTGTTTTTAATTTGTTGTTGGTCAAGTCGATGCATAGGTCAGGACATTGTCCAATCCAACTACAGCACCGGCATGCATACCATGCCAAATCTGATATGGCCGATCAAGCGATCGATCGGTTGACAGTCATGGCTTGCATGCCGTGCCAAACAATTTGACCAACCCAAGGGTAAATATTTGATCGATCGGCCTTGTGTGCATGCTGTGCCAAACCATTCGACCAGTTATGAATTTTATAAATTCATATCATGATGGAAGGACTACAAAAACACACACTCCACATTTAAATTATTGATAAATATTTAAATTTTTCATATTGCCAAGAAGTTCGATACAATTATTTATGATAGGAAAAAAAAGAAACATGTGTGATGCACAATCATCATATCCCATAAGATGGCCATCTCCTCATCCGTATAGGTTGCTTTCAATGATGCACTGGCTCTGATTTGCTAGGGCCCACAACCTCCGATTTGCTAGGTCCCAAGTCTGTATAATGAACATGATATGAAGGTTTCTAGTCAGTCATTTTTGCTGCATACTCAAAATAGATAGCTGCATCTGAAACATAAGGGACCTGGCTCATATTGTCATGCATATAAGCGGTCAATGACATATACGGAGTGCATGAGAAAAAGCTCTATCATCAAAATTGGAGAGGTGGTAGATCGACTACCTCGTCTATGTCGAGCTGGGGGAGGTGGTCCGGATGATGTCGGATGGCCAAAAGCTAGAAGAGTCTCCTACTCTATCCCAGGATCAAGAGGATGGACATGCATGACGATACGACTATGCTGGTCGATCGCATGTAGAACAGACCTGCATATATCCTGGATGGCTTGCGAAGATGTCGATATCGATACTGGATCAGCAAGATCATGTATCCTCGATAAGCCATCACTTTGAAATAACATAAAATCAAGTAATGAACAATACAAAATTAATATGACAAATATTCTTGAATAAATTATTGAACTATAGTTATGTACCAAATAATTGAATGTAGCACCACTACGACTAATGAATCGCCGAGGGATGCATCTGTACCACTGCATGTGTATGTCGTTGAAGTCCATGGTACCATCAATTGGAGGCCCATCTACAATGTAGTCGCGATGGCTCTTCCATAATAGAAGAAAATGCTGATGAGTAACACTTCAATCTTGTTCGACCCATCTTCTAAGATCGATCCGATGTAATCGGACATCTATATCATAACTGTCTGGAATGGGCTGATGAATCCCAAACTGATGCAAGACTCGATCCAGAAAATCCCACTCTACGATGTGAAAATAAATGAGCGGCACTCGACTACGCCATACATCATGTCCGACAAAGCAGTAATTAGGTAGCTAGACAAGGACATCGGCAGTATATGGCTCCCATACCATCTATGTATGAGCAAAATGAGCATAAATTAATTGATATGCATTAACATATATAAATTATCTTCTAATGAATATGAGATATAAATGTAATGCTTACTTGGTCCGTAATCTATCGATCGAGATGGTATCGGTATGCAATGAGAACATGGATCGATACATCCTTGATTGAAAAGAAATCTCTCCATTTGTATATGTAATAACATATGTTTGTTACATATTATATATATATATATATATATATATATATATATATATATGACAATCATATCACATACCTCATGCCTAACGGACCAACTGGCAATGCACCACCATCGGGTAGATCCATAATAGGATCAGGTATATGTCTATCTAATCTCTGTGGTGCTATAAAAAAAAATCTATCCTATTCTCATAACTATAATAGTATGAGAGGTCTGACTATCTCATGCACATCTTTATGACTTGCCCTACACATTTCTCTGTACAACTATACCAAGGCGGCACTACCCCAACTGTAATATCCTATAGTGTCGAAATGCTCAAGTAAAGGTAAAAACATTAGATGAACAAAATTTGAATCCTTAACTCCAAACATACATCTATCCATAAGCTACAGGATATATGTCCTAGCATAACACTGAATGGTAAACTCATCAGCATCGGGGGCTAACTTAGTAAAGTGCTCTTCCAACCAGGTCAAACTAAGCCACGATCCTATAATCATACTATCTAGTGGGCTAACACCTAATAGATCTAAACAAATCTGACGCCAATCATATTGTGTACTATCTGTCACTATAAGTCCATCAACCGGCAATCCAAGCTGGATAGAAATATCTTGCAATGTAATGGTGCACTCTTCTTGAGTTAAATGAAATGTATGGATCTCTGACCGCCATCGCTCTACAAATGCTGCGATCAAATGCCAGTTCAGTTGTATAAATTCGATGCGACTCAACTCATAGAATCCAGCCTGATGTAAATGCAGGATAATACATGCATCTAGTTGAGTCGATCTACGCAATGTGAGCTCTCTTCGACGGCATATAAGAAACCTTGATTTCTTTATAATAATAAGAAAAAATGATGTAAAATTATGTGGAGTAAATAAAGTCAACGCTTGTCAGAAGATAACAATGACGTTAACGTATACCTCTCCATTCTAAACTGGCGATGACCAATGAATCGCTTGATCATATAATACAGAATCATCAACTGGCTCTGGATCCATGTATACGATATACTGCAAGCATTTAATAATAGTTAACATTAAAAAATGACATTAACAATATCAATAGATTGTATTACAATGTCGCATGGTTGCATTAATATGACATATCAATGCCTGACATTTAAGTACATATCTTAAAAAAATAAATCTAATACAACCATACTTCATATAACATAATAATTCATGTTTTAGGGTACATTTTATTCTCTATTTCTAATTCTTGAACATGTCCGTCTGTAATGGCCTACCTCTCCACATTCCCAACACGTAGGCCTATTAGTAGATTCCCTCCAATCCATTTTATTTCGTAATCTCGAGTATTTTGTACGGATATGATAACACCCTCCTCTTGTATTTGTGGCCAATAATCCTGACGTAGTATGGGCTGCAATTGGTGAGTGTAACTGCGATGATAATCATTTATAGTGTAGCAATAATCAACATAATGCCAAAAATCAATTATAACATGAGCACATGCAGCCATGACATGTGAACAAATAAATGATAGCACTGCCATTTTTAACACGTACATATGCGCTCAGAAAGTCTCATTATCTGCAGCATTTGATGTAATAAGGTTAGTTATTTAACTATTGTTAGATTTACGATAATAGAAAATGAGAAAGATCTGCAATAAATAGCTGACCTGCGTATTATTGCCTTTATTCATATAAAAGCCTCGCATCGCCGTCTGTACTTGGAATACACCGTTAGCCCCATCAAAGCTTGTAATACTGTGTGATGTAGCTTTGAATTGGTTATAGATTATACGACCTATAATAAATCGAGTAAATCTTTCATCTCTTTCTAGTGCGTTAACTATCTGAGCACGGCGACCTTCAAAATAAGATATAAGATGGGAAAATATCAATTTTGCTAAGGCAGTTATGTTGAAAAATGTGTTTCAAAGTCAATCATCAGTCTGTTAATGGTTGAGCTACATTGTATCTATAATTGATTCATTAATAAATAAAATATATTTTTGATATTTTTTATCATAAAGTATTTATCTTCTAACGAACTCCATTATTGTGATAAAATTCTTAGGACTATTTAGCTTCAATAAAAAGAGAATTTATCAATTAGTCTTTAAATCTGTTCATGACCAAATGATAGGCTGTTAATTAGGACGATAGCATCTATCGAGTATAGGTTACTGTATGCCATATAGGTTGGCTGTCCTCTTAACCAAAAAGTATGAAAATATCAGTATGACATACATGTGAGATGTATGGATATATCTTCATTGAACGTGACCAACTTCAGAGCATTTTGCTGTCAAGAATGTCTCTGATGGAATATAGGTATAAGTGTCCCTTAGATCTAAGATCACCTCAATGACTTGCAAGCAACTTACTATGCTTTGGTACTGGACTAACTGAATTTTTAATTCAATAATGAAAGGCTTCTGGGCACAATCAAGTACTTATGAAGTCAGAGTGTGATCAAGATAGAATTGATAACTCCAAGAGTTGGAGAAGAATGCATTACTGTATTTCAATATAGCAAAATCTTGATCAGGATAATCCATCAGATGGATTTGATATTTTAAAATATAATATGGACAACCTGATCAGAGTTGACAGTTAAATTCTGAGGTATCCTACGAGCATTTTGGTCAAGAGGATGAATTATATGAAAACTATATCCGTATGGATTCTAACGATGTTGTTCTATACATTCGACCTATCCAACTGTCGGATACCATTGCTAGATGGTTACTTCGATTGAAATAAAAATCTATTTTTGTGCTACCAACTTAGATTCAGACCTATGAGGTCACTCATATTAGAGCTCACAATTTGATCGGATGGTTGATCAATGATTGAAAATCATTCTAGGGTTAAACAATCAATACGATTGATGTTTAACCTAGTACAAGCATTGCGGGAGGATCGATTAGCAATTTGATTGCTAATTAACTTAATTTGATTAAGTCAAAGAGCTGAGATTAAGTCTAATTAAATATAATTTAATTATATTTAGTTTGGGCTTGATTGGATCAAGTCTAATTGGCTTATTGGATAAGCCAAGTGCAAGAAAAAACTAGTCCTAATTCAACTAGGACTTGGATCAACCTAATTTTTTAATTTAATTTAAAAATTAAATTTAATTAAATTTTTAATTAAATTAAAATTTAATTTAATTTGGTTGACTTGATTTTGATTTAATTTAATTTAAGAAACCATGTTTGACCAAGTCATAGATAGAGTCCTAGTAAGACTAGGATTCCACCTTGCACCACCTTAGCCCTCCACGCCCCCCATGTCTATTTTTTAAAAATATTTCATGAAAATACTCTTTCCCTTGATCTTCATGCACGTCTCCTCTCTCCCTCTCTTTCTCATATGGTAATTTGGTAGTTGACCAAGTCAAAAAGAGAAGTAAGTTTTGTTCTAAGATTCTTTGAGATAGAATCCTTATAAACTAAAACACCTCCTTCTAATTATGCCACCCACATCTTCTTTATTTTCTCTAAATTCCATGGTAAAATAAGAAGTTTTTGTGCACCCCTATTGCTGGTCCACGGTAGGAAATAAGGTGGGGGCGCCCAACCCAACAACTTTCCATATTATGTCCTTTTCTTATCTGAGTTTTTGACCAAACTTGGACTTTGTATATCTTTTTATTTAGGATGAATTTTTGGCTAAAATTTTCATGGAATAAGATCTTTGAGAGAGCTTTGAGGTGTGCAAAAATCAAGAAGAGAGAACCTTTGGGCATGGGGATTCCATAGACACCAAATAAGGTATCTAGGTGAGAGAAAAGAGTAGAAAAAGAGAGTCTTCTTCTATAGCTATTTTGATTCTCTGTTCTCCTCCTTCTTTTGAGATTTGTTTAAGAGAGTCTCAGATCTAAAATCTTTCCTTTTTCTTCTGATATTTTGGAGAGTCCAAGTCTTAAAGAAGAAAGCATCGAATCGATCGTCGAAAAGAGATCAGCACAGTACCAGCATGCTGTGCTGATTTTCTGCATCAAGATCTTAGATCATGTTCGTAGACTCGTGTGGATGACTCTTAGAGGTCAGACGCATGTGTGGCTCATGACTTTATCCTCAAGCTCGGATCAGTAAGTTAGAATGTCTAACTTGCTTAGATATAAGATCTAATCTGTTATTATATAGCTAAATTAGATGTAGTATTGTAGCATGTTGATGAGATTAACATGTTAATCTTTTCTTTATGTTTTTAATTTTTAATTTAATATCATGCCTTGATCATATAATAAATCTTAGATCTAGAATATTTTTATATTTATTTAAATAAATATTTTATTTATTTAAGTCTTTCGCTGTCTGATCTTAAAAAAATTTCAAGATCTATCCGTGAAATCTTAGATCTAGTTCCTTCAAGTTATTGGCAAAAAGCGAGTATTTTTAAGAACTCCATTAAAACACTCCGACAAATTAGTAGTCATTGTTCCATATCGTCGACCACCATCATGTGCTTGAGTCCATTTATCTAAAAAAAAATTATTTAGCCATTGAATGGCTTTTGATTTCAACTTTTCAATCTTTCTCATACATTTCTCAAACTTCCTAATCTGTGTTTGCATTCTAGCTTTCTTCACCATATCTCATAGTTTTGAATCCCAAAATCGTGTGTTAAAATTGCTTGCTACATGACACAAGCAATATACATGGAATGCATGTGGTGGTTGTCAACCAAGATGTTGATTTTGTACTACAGATAAAATACCAACATGCCGATCTGAAATTAGATAAATATTCTGACATGCAGTAACAAAAGTTTTCATACATGCTAAGAACCAACCCCACATATCGAAAAACTCTTCATCTACTCACTACTATAAAAAGAATCTATGGCAACGCATACTATTACAGCGATTACAAGAAACTGCTGCTATAGGATCGATCTATAGCAGCGGTTACAAGAAATCACTACCATAGATCCGATCTATGGCAATGGTTCTTTTTAATCATTGTCATAGGTCCGATCTATGGCAACGGTTCTTTATAACTGTTGTCATAGGTTCAGTCTATGGTAGCGGTTAGGATAACTGCTGTCATAGATCGGATCTATGATAATGGTTTCTTATAACCATTGCTATACATTAATATGTAGCAGCAGTTATTTATAACCATTGCAATATATATATTTTTTATTTTTTTTAAATATTATATAATTTTAAAATTTAATATCCATCTTTATCGTTCATTATCTAAATAATTATCATTAGAGTATTATCGCAAAAGATCATCTCGATCTGATGGTCTTAGCTTCATCGATCAGAAAAATTTGATTTCGATGATTACGAACGATGATGCGATGATCTGATAGATAGAGACCTTCGATAGATCCAAAAATCTACAACGATGATCTCAGTTATGTTTGTAGTATACTATCAAAATTTTATTTCAATCGAATATCGTTATCTTGGTAAATTTAGTATAGGTTAATTTTGATCGTTAAATGATAAATGAGTGATCAAAGAACCAGACAGTATCCGATTATGAGATAATTTTTTTTATAAATAATCTTGACTAATACTTTAATCATTTTTTATGATGGTGATTATAAAATTCAACTCATGAGAGTAAGAACGATCTAAAACTATACGTTTTCTGATAATCATTCTTGAACTTCATTGGTTGTTATATGCATATGCTTATGCTTTTGCAATATCTGCTTAACGTGAATAGTTTATATAAAAAATATTTAAATTTTACTATTATCATCATATAAAATAATTAAAATTATAATAAAAATCATTTAACTAAAAAATTATCTCATAATCGGATGTCGTTTAGCCCTTTGATCGCTGGTTTCTAATTTAATGATCGAAATTATTCCATACTAAATTGACATGATAATAATATCCGATTGAAGTAAAACTTTGATAGTGTGCTATAAATATCATCGAGATTATCATTGTAGATTTTTGGATCGATCGAAGGTCTCTATGTATCAATCATCGCATCATCATTCATGATCATCAAAATCAAATTTTTTTGATTGATGAAGCTAGAGCCATCGGATCGAGGTAATTTTTTGTGATGATACTCTAATAATAATTATTTAGATAATGAATGATGAAGATAGATATTAAATTTTAAAATTATATAATATTTAAAAAAAAAATTTATTTCCAACCTACGATAGAGGTTACTGAAAATCACTACGATAAATCTATGGCAGCGGTTATGAAACCACTGCCGTAGATCTATTATAGTGGTTTTCAGTAACTACTGCTATAGATCTATGGCAGCGAATTGAAAATAGCTGTTGTAGGTTAGGTTAAAAATTTTTAATTTTTCTTTCCTTCCGTGTGTGCTCTCTCTCCCTCTCCTCCTCTCCATCGTCGATGAGACTCCACGCAATCTGCCGTCGCTCGCCCCCCGCATCCCCGGCTGCCCACCCCTTGCCCTCCCCGACCATCGTCCCCCGCCCTCCCCATCCCCTGTCGTCATCCGGTCGCCCACCTCTTGCCCTCCCCATCCCCTACCATCGTTCGGTGCCGACCTCTTGCCCTCCCATCCCGACCGGGGGCCTGCCCCCTGCCCTCCCCATCCCTGACCATCGCTCGGCTGCCCATCCCTTGCCCTCCTAGACCACATCCCTACCTCCCCATCCCTGACCGTCCACCCTTCGCCCTCCCCGACCGTCGTCCCCCACCCTTTCCATCCTTGACCGCGGCCGCCCACCCCCACCCTCCCCATCCCCGACCACGGTTGCCCGCCCCCAATCCTCCCCATCTTCGCCCCGCCGTCCCTTGCCCTCTCAATCCCCCGACTGCCCACCCCCTGCCCTCCCCATCCCTTGGCCTTCCCATCACGGCATCCCTCTGGGCCTTCTCTCCCTCTCTCTTTCCTCTTTCTCTTTCTCTCTTCTCTCTCTATCTCACTATCTTGCTCTTATTTCGCAGATTACCTCTAGCACCATCGTCTTCCTCTAGCGCCATCGTCGGTGACCCTCAGAGCTTTTGATGCGACCCCTTTCTATAGTCATAAGTATATTTTTTATTTTAATTTTATAATATTATTTATTAATCATTGGACTAGATCTATCAATAGATCGGATTTGAATCAGAATCTACATATTCAAATCTAGATCTAATTTTAATTATTGGTACCAAATTCAAATCCGAATATCCAATGGGTCTGTACTTAAAGTACTAGATTTGGATCCTAATGGATTTCAAGTATCTGGACCCAATTTTGAGATATGAAACTAAGAAAGAAAGAGGAAGAGAGGGAGGAAGGGTGTCCGGCCTCACCACCGTAGTCGACAAAGGAGATCGAGAGAGAGAGAGAGAGAGAGAGAGAGAGGGAGGGAGGAAGGGAGGGGGTCCGATCTCGCCGGCATCACTGAAAGGGAGGGCATTCATTATAGAATTTATTGGATAATATTTTTTAGATGTTTATATCTTGTTACTTTTATTTATTGCATTGCATAATGATAGACCCATCAATTGATTAGTGTACATAATCTCCGGCATCCATATAATTATATATAATTATATGGATGATAGAATTATGTATAATGATCAATTGCTTATCTAATTTGGATGATTTAAAAATTACAGATAATTCTATAAGTAGTTGTAGTAATCAAACGGTATGCTAAGAATTTTGAATAAAATTTTGGACAGTATTTTTCTTTTGTTCTTCCTACACGGAAGAACTTAGAAAAAATACTGCCAAAATTTCATTCGATTTCTGTTGCATATCGTTTGATTACTATATTGAATCTATAGAATTAATGCAATTTTTGAATGGGATAGGACCTATCTTTACCTATTAGTTGATGATAGGATGCATTTATTGCATATTTATTTATAATGTATTGGTATATAATTTAAGTTCCATAAATGATTTAATTGCAGTATCATCATTTTTAAAATGGATAAGGAGTGGATGAAGTTTAGTAGGCTCTCGCCAGAATATGAGGTAGGACTTCAAAAGTTTCTTAATTTTGCTATAGAGAAATTTGGAGATCATGGACTGATCCAATGTTCTTATAAAAAGTGTATGGATGGACCATGGCTATCTCGTCAAAATATAAATGATCACCTCATTATTTATGGCTTTAAAGTCAGTTATGAAATTTGTTGGAATCAACATGATGAGGGCAGACCGCAAGGACACGATCAACATGATGGAAGAGTGGAATAAATGGTTCTTGATATTTTTTCGTTTATTGGCCACAATGATGGTGCATCTACGTCCATGTCTGATCCTGTGGTTGGTGGAATGATCAATAGTGAGGATGTAGAGAAGGTCCGTAAGTTGATGGAGGATGCTAATATTCCATTTTATCTCGAATGTGAAAAGATAGCAAAGCTGGAGTTCTTAATCCGATTGTATCATGCAAAATAATCCAATGGATTCAGTAATAATGGAGTGAACTGTATATTAGAGCTTTTGGAGGACATTCTTTCGGATGATACATAAATTTTGAAAAATAATTATGAGGCATCGAAGATTATTGAACAGCTGCACTTTGCTTATACCAAGATATATGCATGTCCTAATGATTGCATGCTCTATTGAAAGAAGGATGTCAAACAAAATGAGTGTATGAAGTGCGGTGTGTCAAGACAAAAATAGAATAAGGATGGTACATCGACTCATATACCTCAAAAATTGATATGGCACTTTTTTTTGATTTTGAGATTACAAAAATTGTTTATGTCGGCAAGAACATCGAAGGATATGAGATGGTAAAAAGAAAACTGAATAAAAGATGATGCATTGAGGCATCCAGCCGATGGAGAGGCGTGATAAAAGTTTAATAAATTACATTCTGACTTTGCACATGAGATACGTAATATGAGGTTGGGCTTATCGTGCAATGGTTTCAATCCATTCAAGCATATGAATACCGTCGATAGTGTATGGTCAGTATTTATTCATATTTACAACCTTCCACCATGGATGTGTATGAAAAAATTCTTAGCTTTCATGATAGTGCTCATCCCTGGACCAATGAAGATGGTAATGACATTGATGTTTATTTGCAGCCTCTTATTATCGAGCTAAAATAATTATGGAGTATTTAAGATATTTCAACTTTTGATGCTTTGCTGAATGAGTCGTTCTTCATACGCACAGTGCTTTTATGGATAATAAATGACTTTCCAGCCTATGTTCTAATGTTAGATTGGAGCACCAAAGGTGAGCTAGCATGCTCGATTTATGAAAAAATATTCGATCTAGAAGATTGACACATCAGAGGAGCTTTAGCTATATGGGGCATCGATGTTTTCTCCATCGAAATCATCCATACAGAAGGGATGCACGCTCCTTCGATAGCACTATTGAAGAAGGGGAGATGCCTAGCCGGATGTCTAGAAGTGATGTACTTAGAGAGTTGGATGGTCTCAGTATTGAATTTGAGAAAGATGATCCGATTGATGGTAAAAAAAAGAAACGTTGATCAAAAAAAGATAACACACACTTTAATTGGAGGAAAAAGAGCATCTTCTTTGACTTGCTATATTGGGAGACAAACTTATTGCATCATTGCTTAGATGTAATGCATATTGAAAAGAATGTGTGCGAGCTCCTATTGGCAACAATCTTAAATATCAAAGATAAGACTAAGAATGACTTGAATTCTCAATTTGACTTGAAAGAATGGGGTATTAGGAGATCACTCCATCCAGAGCCAATAGGAGAAGAACAGTGAAGACTCCCTCATGCATGCTATGTTATGAATGCCTCTAAATGGTCCATATTTTTTCATGTGTTGGAGAACATAAAGGTCCCTGATGAATACTCAAGCAATATATCAAAGCGTATGAATAGTAAGGATGTCAAACTTGGAGGATTGAAGTCTCATGATTATCATGTGCTGATGCAGGAATTGATCTCAATAGCTATTCGCCGCATATTGCCAAAAAATGTCAGAATGATTGTTATTCATCTTTGTAACTTTTACAGAGATATTTG
Organism: Cocos nucifera; assembly: GCA_006176705.1. Taxonomy (NCBI): domain Eukaryota; kingdom Viridiplantae; phylum Streptophyta; class Magnoliopsida; order Arecales; family Arecaceae; genus Cocos; species Cocos nucifera. The sequence continues at coordinate 989,973 of QRFJ01000162.1, read as the reverse complement.
TGCAAAGAGGTTGCTTAAGAAAGATGTGAAGAAAATGAAGATAAGGGCGATGACTATATTATGTGATCTGGAGAAGATATTTCTACCATCATTTTTTATGGTTATGATGTATCTTACCGTGCACCTTGCGAAAAAAATTATACTTGGAAGCTCAGTATTCTGTCGATAGATGTATCCTACTGAGAGGAATATTCAAATTCTAAAATTTTATGTAAGAAATATGAATCGCCCGAAGAGATTCATAGCAGAAGATTATTTAGATTAAGAGTATATGGATTTCTGTACCATATACTTAAACAAGCTCGAGATACGTCGTAATCGATCAATGAGGAATTAGGATGATCAGTATGAGCCAATTGAGCCTGCATTTGAGTCTATTCCACAGTCAGATGGTTTTCCCACTTCATATCGCCTCACTGATTTAAGCATTGAGAAAAGAAATAAGGCACACCACTATGTGCTCTTCAACTATGATGTCATTGAGCTATACATAAGATGAGTCACTCAATCTTATTTATTTCATAATAAGTAGAAAAAAATATTCAATTATACCTAAATTTGTTATTTATGCATGCAGCAAATATAAGAAGGTCATAAGAGTAAAATATGACACTCTAAGTATGCGGGAGAAAGAGAAAATGCACAGCAAAGAATTTTTTGAATGGTTCAAAAATCATGTAAGCAATTATATATTCTTATCTTGTACAACTTATTTGAACATGTTTACTAATTAGCTGTCATGTTCTTAATTAAATGTAGAGATTGTCGCTCAGTGATATGAGCCCTGAAGTGCATGCTCTTTCAATGGATCCTAATCGTACCGTGCATGAGTATAAATAGCTCATCATTAATAGCTACAGATTTAATATTCACAGTAGGTCCATAAATATGGCAATATAAAATAGTGGTGTTATGTTGAGCACCACCACTGGGTGTTATGCTAGCTCGAAGGATTCACAGCCTCGTATGGAGGATTTGAACTATTATGACATGATGGAGAAGATAGTCATCTTGGACTATTATTCTAAAGGGAGGATTGCATTGATGAAGTGTAGTTGATTTGATAACTTATCACAATCTGGGATGAAGACTAATGCGTGTAGTTTTACTTTTGTTAACATGCAATGCCATCTCCGCACTGAAGAACCGTATATACTTGCCTCCTAAGCTAGTCAAGTCTTCTACGTTAGTGATCTTTTGGAGCCTCAATGGGGTGTTATTGTGAAGATGGTGACTAGGCATATTTTGGATGATACCGAATTGATGACGATGTTGGACCATGCATGCAAAATGCTCCTCTAGAATAAAACTTATCTGGTACTGTCGAGGTTTCAGGCACATTTATCAAGAGCGATAGTGATGTTCATATTATAGATGCCACTAGATGATGATTTTAATATTCTGATATAAATTATTAAAGTTTATTTATTAATGTATTGCTAATATTATTGTTCAACATATTAAATTTATTGTCTAGAGGTTGCAACCCCCCGCCCGTCGAATGACTACGTGGAGCTCCGTATTTGAGCCATGCTAGTAGGCCGCATCATGCCATGCCGTGGGCCGTGCCGTATCGGTAGACTGTGCTGTGTCTTGGGCTGTGTCGTGCAGTGCCATGCCTTAGGCCATGCCGTGTCGGTAGACCGTGCCTTGGGCCATGCCATGCCGGTAGATACCATAAATATCATATATAGAACGTTATTATATATGCTAAAGATTAAAATGTGCAACTTGGCAGATGGATCAAAAAAATCAACGAAGACTCAAATGAAACATAAAATCTAGACACGAGTCAAAATCATCCAAATTGAACACCAACCCTCAATTGATTTATTAATAATCAGTAAAATAAAAGCTAGATTCAATGCATATAAATATTCCATAAGCCTAACCTAAATACTCTTAAAAGTCTATTCCTTGGCCATAAAGTTTAAATTTAACGCCTTAAAGTTTAAATTTAACCTAATATTGAATAAAAATGTAATCTTGCCGTGCCGTGTCATGTCGGTAAGGCGTGCCATACTGTGCCATGCCTTAGGCTGTGTCGTATCGATAGGCTATGCCATGTCGTGCCGTGTCGATAGTTCATGCCTTAGATCGTGTCATGCCGATAGATCGTGCCATGGGCCGTATCGACCGCTAAGAGAACCTCCGATCGATAAGAGAACTCCTATCTTGTTATTTTTATTTATTGCATTGCATAGCGATAGATCCGTCAATTGATTAGTGTACATAATCTTTGGCATCCGTATATTTATATGTAATTATACGGATGGTACCTAGGTAATATCTTTAATTATTGTTCAACATGTTATATTGGTTAATGTTCATTAACGTTGCAGATCACGATGGCACCGAAACACCATCTAGCTTTCACCCCTGCCTCTCGATGGGTTACGCGAAGTTCAGCATCTGAGGAGCAGTCAGAGCATACTCCATCCACCTCCACATCGACTGCTCATAGTCCTCCACCATCGGGATCTACTCTACCGACAGCATCTACTCCATTAATATGTAAGCCTCCACTGTCACCCACATCTCCGACATATGCTACTCTACCGACATCTGAATGTATATTTGTATTATATTATTTATTTTTATATTATATTTGTATACTTATATATTTGTATAACGTATTTTCATTGTAGGTGCATCATTCAGTAGGATATTTCACGGTCCTACATGTATGGCGCATATATGAAACTGTCAGCATCAAATGATGGTATAGTATGATGTGGAGGAAAGGCCAGTAGGAGAGACCGTGCGGGAGATGCATTTCTTTTTTGGAGTGCTTGTGAGGCGGTCAGACATTATTCCCGTAGAGTCTAGAGACTAGCGATTGATGGATGATACTATCAGAAATCGGGTGTGGGAGGAGATATGAGTAAGTGCATTTTAATTATATTTATGTATTTTACATGTTTATACTATGTTTGATTGGAATAATTTTGTAACTGACTTTTGATAACTTTGTGTAGAGGAGGTATGACTTTTCTGATTACAAGAGGGCTTGATATGCTCGACTGAAGAAGATCAGAAAGTTATACCGGAGCTACAAGATCAAGCTCCATAGATGATGGCTCAAGCACCAATGAGACACTCCAGAGGAGCTTGTTCCGTAGATACAGAACTATCCTTTGAGTCAGTGGAAGATGATGGTTACACATTGGAGGAGTCGGGAGTTTGAGATAAAATTACTAACTTTTAAATTTTTCAATATGATTAAAGTTATATTTAAATATTTTTTAAATATTTATTATTTATTTGAATACTTGTTAGACTATCTTTCGTCAGAATTGGGAGAATCAGGCAGTCCAGGAGTATATGCACACTTTTGACCGTGAGTCTATGGTTAGTCGTATGCATAGAAAGATAATGAATTCTAAATCTTAGTAGATAAATTAAATTAATATTTTTTTTATATTTTTGATAAATTGATCCATTGTTATAGCTGATGAGAGATGAAGTGATGCCCAATCGTAGCGAGATTTTTTGATCCAATCGTACGGATAAGAAGGACAGGCCGATGAATACCGTGATCGAAAGAATTTTTATAAGTATTAAATATATTAGTATATATGATTAGTATTATAGCATCCATTATAAAATTTTATTTGCACTTACAATTACAGGATCAGTTAGATGCGCTCGCGAGCGAGGGCCCAGATACCTTTGGCCCCCATGACCATTTGTCTCAGGTCTTGGGGTTTGAGCACTCTGGGAGGATTTGATGCAGGCCCAGACATATATCGATCAGCTATTGATCTGAGGCAAGCATCTCTTCATAGGCTTCCAGTGTCGTCATTCGGGAGGAGCTTGAGGCAGCGTTGGCACGGGCAGATCATGCTGCGACGTGGGCAGATCGAGTTGAGGAGCGTGCATCTCATTTATAGGACATCGTGGGAGACATGATGTCGATGCTCAGCACACATTTTGAAGGTGCCTTCACGGGCTTTGAGGATATATTGGTACGCATTTCAGCTTCAGCTCCGACTCTGGCTCTAGCTCCAGCTCTAGCTCCACCTCCAGCTCGTGCTCCATCTCCTGGGGACGACGACGATGTAGATTTAGAAAACTTTTGATGTATTTTTTTTTAAAAAATATTATAATAAATTTTATTTGATAATAAAATTTTAGCATTTTTGAAATATTTTTATGTTTATAATATTTTTTATATTATATATCTTTGTATTTATCAGGTAAAATATATAAAAAATTAAAAATTTTATATATTTTTAATTATTCAGAAGCTACGGCAACGGTTCTACAATCGTTGTCGTACACGTGCCAACCACTGCCTTAGGCAATATGTCAACCACCACATTAGACCTATAGCAGCGATTTTTAAACCGCTATCATAGATATAGACTTGTCTATGACAGCGGTTCCATAACTACTGCCATAGACTATCTATAACAGTGGTTTTATAACCACTGCTATAGACAAGCCTACGGCAGCGGTTTAAAAACCGCTGCAATGGGGTCTATATAGCAGTGGTTTCAATAATCGCTGCAATAACCGCTACCATAGACCTACGACGATGGCTGCATTGGTAGTGATTAGCTAATCGCTATTATAGCCTATAGCAGTAATTTTTTGGGCTACGGCAGCGGTTATAAATCGCTGTCATAGCCCGATTCTGTAGTAGTGACTATAGCAAATATGAGAGAAAAAATTTGATTATTCCATCTACAGCTGTTGCAATCATCATCTTCTCTCGATACTTTCCGTATAAGAAGGTAGCATCGATACTAATCACTGGCCGACAATATTTGAGCCCTTCAATAGAAGGTGCAAAAGCCAAAAAAATACAATCAAATGTAGCACATGCTGGATGACCCGTAGGAGTGCTGATAAATTTAATCCAAGAGTCGGGATTGAATTGCTCTGTAACATCCAACCATTTTGGTAATATTACATATGATTTGTCCCAATCACCAAATACCATAGCCATTGCTTTTTGCTTGGCCTCCCATAACTTTCTATAACTTGGGGTGTAGTTGAATCTATTTTTTAAAACTGCACCAATGCCAGTAATAGAGATTGTAGGTATTTCTTTCATCAGATCTCGTATTTCATTGATGATAAAATTAGAATCTAATTCAGAATTATCCTAAGAAAGCATAGCATATATACATATATACAGATCAACATATCATGTGACTTCAAAGTAGTCATGTCACTTAATTGCTCGAAGCATCCATTAACATCCCAACTCCCTATTTTTATATTTAACAATCTACAATTTTGGCTCCGACTGAATAACTTTGAATTCACGATGTATATCAATTGAATATTATTTTACTGTATTTTGCAGTTCAACCTTATCTACAAAATGGAATCCCTTATATAACTCTTTACCACTTTCCCATATACAAGATTATCCTTGCAATACAGAGCATATTGATATATTAGCAGCTGCCCAATCAAACTAACTAAATATTCTGGAAGGAGCTTCAAACATCGATAAATTTAGGACTCCTACATCATTTAAATCAATATTGTATGAGCTTCCCACATTATGTGATGTGCCAGCTTCCTCAGCATCAACTTCCATATCATCTTCGCTTGGCACATCATCCTTATGAAAAAGCCGATCATCTGCATGAATCATATCAATACCACTTGTATATACTGATGCTTGTTTGATGATGTTCCATGTCATATCATCGTCCTCTATATCAAACCGGTCCTCTATATGTCTTGAAACCGTGTTCACCGGGCCATTATCTATATTGTATGGATTAGAGCAAATAGTCGGTTCTCCTAACTGCATTGTCATTTCTAAATTTTGGTCATTAATATCTTTGGTGTCTTGTACGAGTTGGATATTAAGGTATAACTCTGCACTAGATAGACAATGATGGAAACTTATCATTGTAAAAATTATCTCTATATCATCATCATCTAAAATCGGAATAGCTCCATAGTTAATTACCGATGGTTGTACAACTTGTGGATATCTATATATTATTGTTATTTTACTTCAACTTCTATCCACACGAAATATCTGATACAACTTTTGCTCCAACTCATCAAATTTCATTCTATTTTTAATTCTGAGGGCCTTCTGTGGTTGCCTATTATACTCAATGCCATATGGTCCATTAACTATTGAACCATTAAAATAACATAATGATGTAATAGTGTCTACCATTTTTCACTACCTATTATAATAAAAAATATAAATCAAATAAGACTATTAAAAGAATAATAATGTTTGGGTTTAGTGTTAAGATAGTCAAATGATTTATTAAGTGCTAAAATATTAGACTAACGAGAAAACATCAGCCCTCTAGTAGAAAAAAGACAAGAATTAGAAAACATTAAAAGAATGTAAAAATGAGATCTTCCAAATCTTTTTGTGCGGCAAATCTTGGACCTCATCTTATTTAAGTGCTAAGAAAATTGATAGCTAATAATATATGGATTAGAATTAAAAAATCCTCAAAGATAAATGTGATAAGTGGTTGTATGATTCATGTGAAAATACTATGATTCATGTGAAATTAGGCCTATCATAACATGATATTCTTTAATCTAGATTAATTCAAACTAGTTATTCCTTATACATATTAACAAAATTTGAAACAAAATTCCTCTTTCAAATTGAACAAGGTCATAGGTCAAAGTTGATGATTCAATAATCTTGTTGAAGACCTAAGTTATATCCCTACCTCAAGATTTTTCACCAGCACTTAGAGAGCTTAATACTCGAATACTAGGATGCAGGCTAAAAACAATTGTAAGAAAATGTTGTCAATGACAAAAAGCGAGTATAATGTTCATGTCACTAGCATGGAATGATAAAAATCATATTATTTTAATTTCATTCTATCAAAAAAATAATTAAAAAAAAAGGCCAAAACTCATAGTGGGGCCGTCGGTCTAGGGGGAACGGCCGGTCACGGGAGGGGGAGTAGGCCGGTCGGGGAAGGGCGAAAGCTAGTTGGGAGGCCGGTTGGGGAGGGGCGGAAGCCAGTTGGAGAGGGGGGAAGGCGATCGAGAGGCCGATCCGGGAGGGAGAGAAGTCGGTTGGGGAAGGGCGGAACTCGATCGGGGAGGAGAAAAAGTCGATCGGGAGGCCGATCGAAGAGAGTGGGGACCATCGAAGGAAGTCAATCACGGTGCGAGGGCCGTGCTGTCGGACGGTCGGAGGTGTGGGACCATGATGTTGGGGGCTATCGGAGGTGGGGGACCATGATTGTCGGGCGAGAAGGGTAGAGGTAGGGGACCACGATAGTCATATGTTGGACATGCGGGTTCTGACTACGTGGCATCCTACTAAGCTCAAGTAGGATATTCTCGAAAAAAAAATATTATTTTTAGAAATTAATATTTAAATAATAATATTATAAAAAAAATCCTGAAAACGTAAGTATGCCACATCGCTTCTCTTTCTTTATCAGATCGCTTTCTTTGCATCCAAATTGGTTATGATTCTGGAATTCTAAGGTGTTTACGTGGTCTGGTTTTGTATCCTCCTCCTAATTTCGTTTATTTGCTCCGAGCTGGGTGTTTGTAATGGTGTAGAGGTTTTCTGACCTTCGCCACTATCGAGTGGTGACAGTGTTTCTGTTGGATTTTATATAAAAAGGTTTGAAGCTTTACTCTTTATGTATGAATTTCTGCTTGTTTTTTCTCCCGATCCCTGGTCATACGGCCCTTTTTTGCTCGAAATGTTTAATTTTGCATATTTTTGCACTTTCTTCTTCTTCTGCCCAATAAGTGCAATTTCTTATTTGGTTTTGTGTAAGCAATAGTAGGTAGGAATTTTATTCTTCCAGTATTTTGATTCCCCCCCCTCTCTTCCTGTTTCTATTCGTGAGGATATCAGCTACTACTGCTTATTTGATTGATTATCTGCAGAACTTCGTTGCTTTTTTATTTTGATTGAAACTTAGTTGCTTCTTTATGAACATGGTACATCATAGATTATGTTTTGTAAATATTCAGTCTTTTCTGGTGTGCATCAATATATCTTTTAGTATTTTTGTATCAAAATGTGGTTAGCTCTCAAACCTTAGGATGTATCAATCACCATACAATAATTCCATTCTGTTAATTATGATGGTGTATTGAAGTTGCTGAGGATTCGGCAATGTACATCTATGTTTAGATAAATTACTGTTATTGTTGAATCTAGGACACGTCTAGAAGGAATTTTTTGGTTATGGTTGAATCTCAGCATAAATAGGAGATGGAGTTTTTAAATGTTTGGCCTCACCTTGAAAGTTTTGCATGGTGGCCATTTATTTAAGTACATGGATCATGATCTCGGATAGTTCTCAAGGATAGCTGAATATTTCCTAGTAAATTCAATAACTTTTTTGAGCAGCTAAGTGTGATTTTCTAGCATGCAAGTTTGTGGCCATTGACTTTAGTTCCTTAAGAAGCACCTTATGTGGTATGGTATTATGCCACTGAGGACGTGGTTTGGCACCTAATTCTGCATGCAACTAGACATGACGTGAGGACTTGTTTGGGCCATTACGCCTTGAAACTTGAAGAAAGCCCTACAAAATAAATAGTTTTTTTTACCCCCTGGAGAACCCAAAAACTCACTAGTTGGACATGAGATAAGAGGGCGTCATGGCAATGATCACGTACCTATTAAACTCGGCAGTTCTTCATCTTTCCTTTGCTAACACCACCTGTATTCACTATGACTACATACATTCACCATGGAGGGGACAAGTGGTGAAGGGTGAGGAAGTGTGACGACTTGCAAGGGCTACTGGAAGGTCATTCTTCAACACAAAGCAACGAAGGCATTAAGAAAAGTATACATGATCGTAATGGAGTTTGTGATAATGAGAGGGGGCAGCGATGGTGTGCAAAGGTTCAGATGACGTGAGTTCAACAGCTATAACAATAATTTTTGCTTCATCGGTGGGCTGATGGGAGAGTAGTTGTAATGACTGCAATAAAATTGGATCCAGTAACATATCTCAAGAAAGGTAAAAGGTGTGGAAATATCTCAGGTTAAAACCAATTAACATGGTTGCCTGAGTTTGCCTCTTGTTTCATGTTTGAACGATAGATTCATAAATTTGATATATAAAATTTTCCTAGTAAATTTGGATAGCGGGTTTTCTGACGATTGTGATGCAGATAGACGTCAAGCTGCACTTTTCTCCATTGCCAATATCTTGTTACCATTGATCCTGACCATTTCTTTTGCCAAAAGAATTGCAGTATCCAGTGTATCCTAGATGTTTACTTATATGCTATTTTGCAAAACCTATCTGAGGCCCAAGACATTCGGACTGAAACAAATTTTGAGGTGGGTGCTGGGGAGGGCGGGGGGTTGTGAAGAGCCGTTCAAGGTTGAGATGACAGTTTAAATCTATCAACTCGTTGGCTATTAAATTTGCCATTCGTGCATCTTTTTTACTTTTTTTTAAAAATTTTCTATGATTGTCTTTTGGAAACTAAAGGGGTATTGGTGTAATGGTTGCTATGAGCATTTGATGTGCCAAGGTTGGGACTTTTGCATGTTGCTGATCTGAATATATCAATTTTAGACTCAGGGATACTATCAAATATCTGTTTTCCCCAATCTCTGATCCATGGGCCTTTGCTTATCTGAAATGGGCCTTTGCTTATCTGAAGAGCTACACCATAAATTTAGTCATTCCCTTCATTGGAGGTTCTCGAACATTTTCCAGCTTTCCTGGATTAGCTCCTCAAACTACGATCCAGAGAAATGGTCATTTTGTATATCAACCTAGTACTTGATATCTGCCGGAGAAAACCCTCCTTGACTGGAATTACTTTTGGAACATTCTATTGCAATGTTGCCGGTAGCTTGGTAGCATTTCGATAAACTTAAAAGGTCCTCAATGCTGTCAAGGACTTCAATAATGCTTTTTACCTTCTTAGCCTGGTTTAGAACTTTAGCAGCTGTCTGCCATTAAAGTTCGTGACTGCTATCATTTAGTCTATTTGTCTTGTTCATAATAAGGTACACAACTTGCAAGCCATGGCAGATTCTTTGTGAACTTTTAGGCATTTCTTGGTTTCTCTCTCCCCAGTTTCTTTCTCATGCACGTTGCTAACATATGCAAGGCCCCATTGTATACCATTTATATGGTTTCATAATGTTGATATCAAATCCCAATTTTTTGGGTTAATGTGTACGTATAATGTATATATTTAGACTTGGACTTTAGTTTAAGGTGCTTTACCAACAAAGCAATCTAATTGATCCAGATGCTGTATTGCAGTCAGAGACCCTACTTTGGATGATTGCACATTCATAGCTGAGACGGATGGCATGTTCTTCCAGCTGGATTCCTTCTTATCTGGTGGGAGGAGATGTCCTTTTTTGGCTTCAATTGATGAGGACCTAAAGCATTGGTTTTGCAGAGATCTTTTTTCCCAGGCACGCATCCAGAACTGGTTACCGTTGAACACACTTAAGAATGCAAAATCTTATTTAAATTAAGGTAATGGAGGGTTGGTGTTTCTTCGTTATGCTTATATAAGTCGTGCGCTCTATCAGAAATAAGCCAAGTACACTCAGTCCAGGCTTTTGACGGTCATGAGAAAATTATTGTATGAGGGTAAGAGTCTGACATTAAGTTAATGGAAGGTTGGCGCTTATTCATTTTGCTTATATATAAAACATCTGTCGACGAGCCTTTTTCGTTCTTCCAACATAAACCCATTACACCATGTCCAGGCTCAAACTCGAAAAAAGTTATGCTATGAAGAACATGGAACAACTCAGCAAGATAAGGAGAGGAAATTATAACAAGAACGGGGGAAAAATTGGAGACCCCGCATCTTCTGGCATGGTCAGAATCTGTGAAATAGGTTGTTTAAAATTGAGATGTCGTAATGAGGTTAAGATGTTTATTTGATGAATTCTTTAAACCATTCAATCCTGGGATGTAGAAAAAAATTGGGAATGTCGTGACCATCCTGATTATTGGCACTAGCTCACCCTCCAAGGTTCTTGGTAGCTGCCAAACAAGAGTGCAGTTTTATTCTTTCTTCCTCAGAACTCATGCATCAGGTTATCTGCTTTCTGAGAAATTCTGATACTATCCTTTGATGCTGGCGACCTCTAAATAGTATCAGTGGTCTTGGTGTAGTTTGACCGCACGATGACAGTTACATATGAACCTTAAATTATTTGTCTCTGTTAGCCAAATGATTTGAAATGGTTTCCCCCAAAGAAGTGGTTCAAAATGGTGTTCAACCGGAGTATATAGGAGATGGAATGATGAGATCTCAAAATATTATAGCTGCACATGTTTGAGAGCTGCAGTGACTGATAGCATACTGAAGTGAGAGACTGGGATGAGGCAGTTTTGAAGAAGTTACTTACTTCTTAAAATGATTGGATATTGATTACTGGGTTAGAGTAAATATGTTTGTTAATAAAACTAGAGTATCCTGCTCCATGGTGCTTTCGACCTTTAGCTTTGATCAGGGCTTTCTTCATAGATCCCGTTGATGATTGTTCTGGTCCAATGTGTTGTGTGTTATTGATGATGCAGTTGAAAAATCCCTGCCTCCGTTGACAGGACTTTGTATATGAAAGATCTTGGACTTGACTAAGATTGAGATGGAAGGAATTCAAGGTATCCCGTGAGGTGGGTTCAGCCTACAACATATCTATGAGATCAAGTTTTAGACATGGGAAGTTGTTTGGGTAACTTTTTGTCTCTAAGTTTAACATTTCTCGATGTCGTAACAGATGCACTTTGTAAAGATGTTTGGTCTAAAGGGATGGCACATGCAACTGATTGTATCCTAGATGTTATACATAATTTATAATGTTGATTTATTAGAAAATTCATGTAATATAATGTCTCTATTATGATTTGGTATTGCAATCGCTATTCTTCTCAGGAAAATAAAGTGGAAAATTCACCGCAATCATTGTGTAATAAACTTTCTGGCTGCAAGAAATCTAATCCTTTTGACTACCCAGCCAAATTGTGAAAATTTCTGTTGGGATGGTCGACATCTCGAAGATGGATCATCAAACCCTGCACTAGCTGGTAGTTTCTCTCTTCCGTGCATGGGCTAAATGGTGTAAAAGTTTTTACAATATTGGTTGCATTATAATCTCTTTCTTTCTTTCTTTCTTTTTTTTCCTCCAAAAGAAAGATGAAAACATGGGCAAATTCTTGATTGTTTTGCTCATTAGACTTCTGTATATCAGTATAGAAGATGTTGAAACAACTTTGCAGCCTTGTTAAAGAGAGAATCGTCTTCAGCTGTCCTTCTTCCTGCTCGGTATCTTTGTGTATTTGGTTTTCATCTCCTTCCATGGCAACACAAGCAAGCAAGCGCTTTTCTTCTTTTGACCATCACTAACCTCTCCTTATTGGGTCTGTTGCGGCTAAAACTTTAGTCGGCTTGTGGTCGAGTAAGTGCGCTTTTATTTTCGGTGAAGGAGAATCTACAAGAGAAATGATTGGATCTTCTAATGCTTAAATTAGTCGAAGATTTTTAAAAATAGTCAAAAAAATTAAAAAATAAGAGCCAGAAAATGAAAAACTTTTCTTAGCCTGATCGATATTTACCTACCCTTTTTATAAAGGTGGTGATTGCCGTTACTATATAATTCTCACAAACGTGAGAGTGGTTACTCTGGTTCACGATTAGTTAGTTATGAATAGTTAATGCCTATATTTAATGCCGATTTTGATCATTTATTTTGTGGGTTGATCATAACTCTATCGTATAGGTATTCTGTCTTACGAGTTACTTGGTATAAAATTGAACAACAAAATCAAAGTATATGATAAATAATCGTACACATTCGAGTGGCCGTCAGTTTCATACGTCCAATTTTCAGTTTTCATCCGATAAAATTAGTCGGTCATCATTTGATTGTTGAAAATAATTGATGATGTCATACGCTTAGTCGGTAAAAATTGGGAATATCTTTAGCCAACAAGGCCTCTTTGCAACTGGAACAAAGATGAAAGAAATGATATCATTCTTGCTGTACGTAGCATTTGGAGGGAACAAATCGCTAGGATTTTCCTGCAAAAGACCACATCATTCAGATGTTTTCCGGCTCGTCACCTCAAGCTGTTCTGACCGTGCTGTTCTCGTAAACTTGCTGACCATGTAGAGGGCCTGAGGCTTCTTTGCATGCCTGGATACTAAAGTAGATACTTTTAGAGTCAATATTCCTGATGATTGCCTTTGCTCAGAAACTATTCGTTATGATTGTCTCTTTCTTTTGAGCAAACTGATGATTGATCAATGAAGTTGTTCCATATTTTTGATGTCTCAATCGGATGAGTTGTTAAATATGTTTAAAGAATAAGCCGGTGTCCATTCAATTTGGTTTCAGAATTGTGGATTCTTCTCCTTTTTGTTTCTCTTGCTGGGCGGTCATCTTTTTTTAAAACAATCTGATGCAGATCATTGGATCTTCCAATGAAGAAGTAATAGATGGGTCCAACTTCTCTTAACCATCCCATGGAGATCTAGTCTCTCCTCCAGCATAACTAGTCTTTTTGCTTCCTCATCTCTCCCATGGTGTTCACCATCATTCCTTTATCGATAACCGATCCAATTTATCACTCGGAATGAAAAGGAGGAAGCAGGCATACTTTGGTGAGATGGGACTAAATTTTAATTATCTCACTAGTTATATTAATGATATATTTGATTGAAGAAAATTGGATTTTTGAATAGAAATAAAAATAAATACTCTTATCTAAATTATTTGGTCGAAAGGAATCATATTTTCATCCTGATTCGAGAGGAAATAAAATATTTCAATCCCTAAAAAATCTAATTTAAATTCTAATCTAATTTTTTAAATCACTCTGATTTTGATTTGTATCAAATTCAATCCCGAACCAAATATATTAGAAAATATGATCATTTCAATTTTAATTCCATTCCAATTCCTATTTCTATTGTGAACCAAATCCTCCCTAATGGGCACTTTCATTTAGGATGCATCTTGACTTCTATCCTTATAGGAAACTAAAATAAGAGGATGTTCCATATTGTATGAGTTTGCCTTTTCATTTTATATATTATTTTTAATAAATTCATAGATTCAATTTGTCGTTGATACATTCTTAAGTGTGCTAATTGACAAGCTCAATCTTTTCGTCACTCCAATTTTCTGTGTAGCTTTTTCTCAGTATAGTTCTCTAAAATTAAAGCCAAATATAGCACATCAATTTTAAGATTTACTAATGAAAAAATTTTCAATATAATAGAATAAGCTGATTAAGAAAATCTTCTCCGACGTAACCATATGGTGCCGGCACACATCTTAAGTTAACCAAATATTGCATATCAATTTTAAGATTTACTAATGAAAAGATCTTCAATATAATAGAATAAGCTCATTAACAAAACCTTCTCCAATGTAATCATATTGTGCCAGCACATACCTTAAGTTATACCAGTTCCAATCAATTGAAACCAGGATAATAAAAGCTAAAGTTTAGTATAAATCACATCAATAATTGCCTGCTTTTTCATTTTTTATTTTTTATTTTTATTTCTTTATTTTGCTTCTTTTTCATCTTTGAACCATTGTTATACCCGTTTGGTTTGTAGAATTTATTTTTTAAAAAATAACTTTTTAATATTTAAAAATATAATTTTGACATATTTAATTGACTATAAAAAAATAACATATTATAAAGTAACTTATATTTAGTTGAACATCTATTTTTTCAAAAAAAAAAAAATAAAATATTTATTATATCTTTAATACATATAAGATCGTACCTTTTTTTTCAAATTTGGTATAAATAATATATTATATCAATATAAAGATAAATATAATATTAATATATTATGATATAACATTAGATCATAATAATTTATTATATTATAATACTAATATTTTAATATCATCAATATAAATATAAATATTATATCATATTAATATTAGAAAATATTAATATAACATAATATTAATATTTATAAAAATAATATTTAATGATATTTTTAAGAATTTATATATTTCACAAACAGATATTTATAAAAAAAATATTTTTAGAAAGAAAAAATGACCATCAATTTTTATCTCATTAAAAATTCAAAAATTCATTACCTCCATATATTTTTACTTTTCATGAAATATGCAAAATATCTTCTTATAAAAAATTCTTTTCTATTCTATTTTTTCTTAAAATTTGAACCAAATATGTATATATATATTTTTTTTTCATTTCTTGCGAACCAAATAAGTCATTAATTCTTCCACTGTTCTCTCTACTTTTTTTACTTCTTACAACCTTTTTTGTGAGTTAATTTATATGGCTTACACCTCTTTTTTATCAAAAAAAAAAAAAAAAAAACCGGTCAAACGCTGATACATACCAATATTTGAAATTCTCAATCAAGAATTTCCCAAAAAAATAAATTCACAATCAAAAAAAAAAAATCATGATATATATATTTTTTCTCAATAACTAAAAAAGAAAAAACAATTAAGTCTCAGCTCTTACGCGCACCGGAATCCCCACTCCCTTGGCACATAGCTATTTTCTCTTTCTCTCCAGTTCCGGAAAACAAATCTCACCGGCTCTGCGGTCGCAGCAACGGGATTCAACACTCCGAGTCGGAGGGCCAAGCAAAGCGTCGTCGTTGGGATCCGAGTTTGACCCTCGTCCTTCCCTGGCGTCACAACCGACTAATCTTCCAACCCGAAGGGGGGAAACAAATGACGCGCACTGGGTTTGGTCCGAGCGTCAAATCATACCGACAGCGGCAATAAAACACCCCACCTCAGCCCCAACCTCAAAAAGAAAACCCCACCACCTCGTCCGCTGCCTCGGGCCTGGCAACTTGTTCCACACGCCAAAAGTTTCGTTTCAACGTTTCGACCCGAGCACCAAGTAACTGGCCCTTCACCGTGGGTATTAAATGACGTCGACGTTGCTATTGAGTACCGTCCACAGCTCAAGTTAATTGTTCACTTACTGACATTTATTTGCGTGGACAACTTTTAAGGCACTCCTGTCCTGCCTAGCATGGGTTAAGTGGGGTCAAGGTGTTTGACCGATAACGAGACAAGGAAACCATCCATCAGAAATGAATTAATGAATTTATTCCTAATTTTTTTTATTATAGATTAACAAATTTTAAAATAATAAAAAATTTAAATATTTTGCCAGGTGATACGGTCACAGCCATACGTGCCGGGCCTTAATCATTTCAAAAGTTAATAGGGGCGTGTCAGCCCGTAATCCAAATCGAAATAGAAATTAAAATCTAATCCATAACCAAAATTATAATTAAAGTAAAAATAAAATTTAAATATTAAAAAAATAAAAACTAAATTTTGATAATTTTATTTTTTTTAAATAATATAAAAATAAAATTTTTTATAACTAGATGATTAGGATGAAAGTTACTGGTTCCCCTCTCCAACTATATATATCCTTCATATTTTATAGTTATTATGATGGAAAGTTATACAATAAGAATATTCCGTAAGATTAGCCGTCCAAAATTATTATTAAATATATGAATTGAATTTATTTTTTAAAGTATGAAATGTTTGAATTGAATTGCTACTGTGATGCAGTGAAACCAATAAAACCATTAAACCGCTTATATAGCCTATCCTATATAGGAATTTAGAATTAAAATGTAGGTGAAAAATATTTTTTTGATATACATTGAGAAGAAGTTGCTAAAACTAAATATATATGTTTATATTCACAGAATATTTTTTTTTTTCTAATAAACTCAAATTTCAGGGTTTTGTCCGCTTTGCTGGATATTGTGTCTTCGCCCATCTCATTGCTCAAATCCAACACCTTTGACCACTCACCAGAGTACCTTTTGAGTTAACATATCAACCATTACTCTTCTTATCATACATCAAGAATTGCCCACTTTGTGAAAATTATAGGGTAGAATCCAGAGTCTTCTTTCTTTTCTTTCTCCATTTTCTTCTGATACCTCCAAGAGTCCAAAGACCTAAAGTAAAACAACAATAGAGCCCGGTTCTAAGAAAACAGTGTCCAGGCACTAACCAGAGCTTATATTTCTTTTTTTAGATATAAAAATCTAGAGTTCTCTTTAAGATGGGCTTATAAAATGCATTATCCAAATAAAAAACCGACCTCTAGAAACAACTAAATTATGATTTCGATTGGAAACTTCAAAGTTAAAACTATCCATACTCATCGCAATGCTACAACTTCACAAAATCAATGATTATATAATATCTTTTTCTTTTTTTTTTTTTTGGGTGAAGCAGCAAAGTATAGTATCAAAAAATGGTGCATGATGGCCGTGTAATAATTTTCTTATTATTCATGTATGTTTAGCATTGGTAGAGACGTCCTGTAAACTTAGAAGAGCAGGTATATGTATATATTTTAACATGCTCTTGGTGCAGTCCATGAGATGGAAGGGTGCGTAAAGAGTCCAGACCATGGGAGGCGAATCATCCAGTCCACAACCATACGAAGGCTCTGACATGCATGCATGGGGTCACCCGAGCCAGGCCATGCGTCACGTCACGTGTCAATGATGGAGAACTCTCGTGCCGGACCTCCGACATCGTCGACGCCTTATCGGCGTCACGGCAGGCTTTTACGACCGCGAAACCGTCAACTACAACGTCAAACCCGGTGTCAGGACGCAGCCATTCCGTTACTTCCACGCGTCACCCCTCGTGCGATGGTGACGGCTGGTGACGCTCTGCGCGTGCCATTGCGTCACGGCTGTTTACTCTCTCCGAGGTTTCCGTGAAGGCGTTCACGAGTAGAGCCATTAAGCTCGCCAAAAGATCCGCTTGCCAAGCTTGTTCTACGGAGTTTTATCTAAAGATGGCAAAGAGAATGGACTCTTGCTATCTAATCTCTGTCACGACCCATTTGCTGTGATCACGTCAAAGATTTCTGGGGGACGCCATAATTTTGCAATCAGAATGCAGTGGCCCGGTGTGTGCACAAATATGGATACTATGTGTCTGGGTTTCTTGTCACTTTGACTGGTTGTACGGTGATTGCTGAACCTAGTACTTGACCCCAGCGCGAGTTCCAATTTTAAGGGCTGGAATCCAATGGATATTGCATGATTCGTGTTGCATTCGGAGGATTATACGATAAAAGATGCGTACCTTTGGATATTGTTTGTGAAATGGTAAGTGAGTGAGATACAACCCCCTCAACAAAAAAAGAAAAAAAAAATAATAATAATTTTAAGAAAATGGTTAGAAATCGCTTCCAAAGGCAGCATGCACATTAGAATAGACATTGCATGCTCTTGATTGCGTCATGCTAAACAGAAATGATGCCCTATTTGGGTAAATAAGAGAAGTTTAATGAGAAAATGAGTATTTGTACATAATAGGGGTAATGAAGTTAAGTTTGATTGAGCTTGGGCCTAATTATGTTTAGTTTGATGTTAGTTTCAAGCCTAAGCTTTGGGATCAAGTTTGATTTGTTTATCATTATTTTGAGCTCGATTTGAGATTAATTTTAAATCGAGTTGAAAATGTGTCTAATTGATTAGCTTAATCATTCTAAATTAAGTTGGAACCAATTCAAGTTTAAGTCAAGCTTGGTTCGAGTTTAGTTTGAACTTCTTTTCACATTTCATTGATTCAAAACATTAAAAAGTTGCTAATTGCAACCCAAACGTAGAAATGCAATATCTATATAATATATAATAAAAAAATAAATATTTTTAAGTTCTATCCAAAAATTTTGGCTTGGCTTGAAATTAGTTTTGAGCTTATTTTGTTTATTCAAGCATAGTTTCTTTCGCTTCAAATGAAGCTCATTGTTTGGCACCATTATTTATGTATAGATATTTCTAGGTAATTATATATGAGTCCAAAAGATGGTAATACCAAAACAAAAGTCAAGGAATCAAAAACTCAACGTTAACATTATTTTTTAAAAAATAAAATTTTTATGCTCATGCGTGAAAAGGAGATTGGTGGTTTATGCCGTAACCTCACCACCTGTCACACCAACCTTTGTTACATCATATTATTTAGATTTTTATTTGGTTGGCATACTTGATCCACAACTACATGTAAGTTAGGGTGCTCACAAGTGGGAACCAGCCTACATTTTATGTACAATATTTATATTTAGAGACATCAGCAATTTTCAAGACTAATATCATAATAGGCAATATTAGATGAGGAAATTGATCAAGCTTCCTAAATTGTATAAACTTTCATTAAAAATATTGAGATAAAAGAAATTAATATAGCGGGGATAGCTCAGTTGGGAGAGCGTCAGACTGAAGATCTGAAGGTCGCGTGTTCGATCCACGCTCACCGCATTAATATTTTTTATTTTTTTTTTGAAAAAAAGAAACATCAATAAAATTTTGAAAAATCAAGAATAATATAAAAATAATTTAATAATTTAATAATTTATTTCAAACAAGATGAATAAAATTCAATTTGGAAGATGACAAAAAAATTATTGTTACTAGCAAGTTTATTTACACGAACTTAATTATTGAAAGGATATCTTTCAATAAGTTGGTGAACTTATCATTTCAATGCATAAAGATCTAATTGCCTAAGATGGTGAACTATGATTAAGTGGGAGGGAGTGCATAGGGACAGCAACAAGTCGAATATGGGTCGAATTGTGAGCTTCGACATGTGGAGCGCAGGGCTAAGCCCGTTCCAGCTGGGCTACCACCTAGGTGGTATGATTAATTTCATTTAGTTAGCACATGAACACATATTTTTAATTATTTTTACCTCTTATATATTTTAGATGGCGGCAATAGCTTGAAGTACAAATCTTTGGAGCATGATTGCACTTTGTTCCATTGTTATATGGCATCGTATAAACATCTCCATGATAATGCAAGTACAACTTTCTAACGTGGCCGATAAATGTTACTTTAATGCCACATATTCCAAAAGTCAAGTGGTTCGGCACTTACAGAACTGATGCATATCGTATGAAGACTTCCTCGATACTAGGAGGCTTTCAAATGCATGAAGGCTTGTTCAAGCAAATATTGTCCCAATCACGCAGAAACCGGTCGAGGCAAGCGTGGATCAAGCGGTTCTTGGTTTGCTTTTGAACCAAATGGTACACCAGGGTGCCACTCGGTCAGGAAGTGGGTTCAAGAGTGGTTTCCTCTTGTTCCAATACTTTAAAAGTACAAATAAAAGGAAGGGGGAATATATAGATTTCCTTTTTTTCGTTGGATTGACCGATTTGAAACCATTTAAGCTAGAAATTCATTTTAGCTAGGTTATGATCTTACTTCTTTTATATCGACGATAATTCGATCATGAATTTGTGATGAACCGATGAAATTATGAAAAATTTCATTAAATTGAGATTTAATTTTATTTGATGTTAGAATAATGCTGCATAAATTCAAGATCAAAATTAATAAACTTCGGATTTCATTTCAACACATTTTTACGACACATTCTAGTTATAGGATATTTATGTATGTTCAAAAATTCAACATATAAAAAATATTGACTAAAGCAATTAACCCAATGTTCTAACTTTATTTTTTAGAAAACATTCATTTAAATAAAAAATATGAGGAAAAAAAAAATGATCTAGATTTCGGAGGTCAGAGTAGATAGTATAAAGAATATTTGGTACACGCTATGCATACAATAATATCCTTTATCCGTCTCTATACGTTGTGTCTCATCATTATGGTTGGTATATTTTGCCATTTCAAATTTTGCATATAATTATGGATTCATAGGATAGATTTGAATTTATAATAAAGCACAAGATGCAAGCTAAGTCTGCTTGCTTTAGAAAAGTTCTCAAATGTGCTTCGAAATACCGTAGCTATTGAACCATGCGGAAGGGAACCGCTACATTGTTAATCGACTGTCATATTACATAATATATGCTACTTCAACATCTGAGGTCATGGGGGGAAAAAAAAAGATTTTTTCTTTCTTCAAAAGGAAAATGTTTTTTTAAAGCACTCCTCAAGCCATTAAATCCTGAAACATGTTCAAGACTTTGGCATCATTTGTTAGTCTTGAGCTTCCAAAAGGTAGTTAGCTGATACCAAAACATGCAACTGGAGTTAGCAATGTTTTTGAATGACTTGTGTTATCTTATTTGTTCTAGATGCTAAAAGGCTATAGCCATACTTATTTGCTTCCAATATCAGCCAAATATAATAGTTTAGTTTCTCTAAACTTGGAGAATTATGGCTCATACATATATGAAGCAATTTTTTTTTTTTGGCCTCAAGTGTTTGACACCATAAGCGTCTACCAAGAGAAGTTGATTCAATTTGCTAAGAATAGGCCGATTAGAGTGAATAACAAAACCACCATCGAATGCTTTCTCTTCTACCCAATCTGCTGCTTTGTTGCCTTCTCGCCTAATTATGTGATATAGAAATCACATCAGCTGCTTCCATCCATCCAACGACATTCATCATCAAAGGGTTTCGTGCTAACATGCAATTAAATAGATGCGAAAGCCGATTGATGATAGAACTAGAATCTCCTTCAACCCACAATCTATCAACATGAAATACTTATATAGTAGATTGTATAAATATAAATCCATCTATACCTTCATAAGTTCAGCAAAGATAACTAAAGATGAGTTGGATAACACAAGCTTAAGCACTCTTTAAAATGAGCATCTTATAAAATGATATTATCTATTTTTAGTGATGCCGTGCATAAAAAAGAAGTTTTTAATCTTCATCATGCTTGCATCTTGATTAACACCGAGCACACAAACTTAGAAATATATTCTTTCGAATCTCCATGGGTTTACCGATCAATTAGTCCTAAGAAACTGACTTCTTTATGTTGTGGACTCTTCTAATCTAGTTACCGCTCGAATTCTTATGCATCTCTATAGAAGAAATCCAAATCTTGGAAAATAAAAACTTTGTATACAGCGACACGTACCACCACATCTTGCTAGCGGTCGGTGCACATAAATCCAAATATTTGTGCACTGAATTACATCCATTCCAGATGCAATATATATATAGAGTCAGACTAGAATATATTTAATCAGATTTGGACTTCGATCTGATCATATCAAAACTCTATAATGGAGGTTCTACATCAATGATCCAAGTCATTGTATGTGATCTACTACCTCAAAACTTTTTATACACAAAAAATTATATGATTTGAAGACCTCTAGCCTATGCATCAAGTGATCCAAAAATATATTTAATTCAATTTTATTTAGACCGTCTAATTTTTGATATTTGATGTATAGATTAGCGATCTTCAAATCATATAATTTTTGGTGTACAAGCAGCTTTGAGGTAGCAGATCACATCCAATAATTTGGATCATTGATATAGAACCCCTATTATAAAGTTTTGATTTGATCGGATTTGGATTCAAATCCAATCGAGTGTATTCTAATCTGTCTATATATATATATATACTTACTGATAGAACCAGTATTTTCACTGCTGGGTATATGAGTATAGGAGCCTTTTGAATTGCCCACATTCTTTGCTAGATCAATTCGAGAAATTAAATTGAAACAAAAAATAGAGAAATTGAAACTTGATTTTTTTTTTTTTTTTGCTAATAAGAAGATACATTCTTCGTTCGGAGCATGCATGAGGCTTGTCTATTGTCGAAGATTTTTTTTTTTAAAAAAAATTATTTTCATATTTCAAAAGACCTGATCCGGTCTGCAATAGAGAGTAGTAACATTTAGTAGCAGTTGAAAGAGTTTTTTTTTAGTTAAAACAGTTTTTTGTTTTTGTGTAAAGAATAGCAGTTAAAAGAGTTAGTTCCATATTTTCATCCAGAACAAAACTTTAGATCCTATCAATGTTTCCAAAATAAATATAAAATTTTATCTCCTAACAATTAAAATAGATCCTAACATTGCTTGGGTAGATGGGTTGAGACAAATGCATAAAGAATACCAGGGGAAGTGCAATCTCTCTTATAGCTCCGATAAAGTCATTATCCACGCAAAATAAAATTCTTTTCTCGATGACTGGATGAATAAAACCTCTATTATTTGAAGATTATTCATGTGAATGATTTTGGAAAAATAAAATAGTACACATAAAATATAATTAAAATATAAAAAGAAATATCTAAATAATAGCTTTTCTAAAGAAAAAGAGAGAGACAGGAGGGCGGTGCTGTGATCGACTTGGAAAACAGCGAGCGATTGGACGGGGACGGGACTGGCCTTCGGCTGTAACGTTGTTTCCAATGGTCTAATTCACTCCTTTTTATTGCACTTCTCCGGGACGGGAAAGGTTGTAAAAAAAAATTTTGAAGGAAGGGTCGGAATGGATGCTTGCTACGAGGCTAAGAACAAGTGTACCACTGAACCAATTGACGTGCATGCAATGGTCCATCAACAAGAAGTGACATCAAATAGTATTTGTGGTCCATTTCTCTGATGCAAAAGCTATAATAGAAAGCTCTAGAGTGAAAAAAAAAAAAAAGAAAAAAAAAAAAGAGACTTACTTAATTTAGAAAAAACAACGCATCCCAGAGGTCCCCTTCTCGTTGAAACTGAATCTAGAGTTACACTTTTCGTATTTCATTTTTCTTTTGTCAAGAGCATTTTTTTAAAAAATATTATCATGATGTTTTTTATTAGATCGGCGGATGAGCCTTATTAGGTCACACATGCAATGCATAAAGATTTTAAATCTGAATCATGTCTAATTAGGTAAACCTTATGTTAAACATCCATTTTTTTAAAAAAATGGTTTATACCAAGAATATTCTTTTTAATGGTTCTAATCAAAATATCTTGTAATGAATTCTTGTACCAAAAACAAGCGGAAGATGCCGATGTTTTTTCCTATTGATTTAAGTTATTTATATTTCATTCGATTGGTTTTATTTGAGCCTAATACATTAATATTGAATTGATTTGATTTGGATCTTTATAGGATCGTGACAACTTGAACAATTCTTAGGTTGGTGATATATCTATTCATTGTAATATATAATTCCAGCTCTTCAGATATGTCCCCCACACGAGACGTGTCTTTCCAATATGCATTTCCCAGCTACATTTTGCCACTAAAGTTTCCATTACCATTTCTATTCTACATTTCTCTCATGATGTAAAATTAGTTGCTCAGAGTGCATGGTTAACCATATGTCGAAGTTAGGTGGCAATGAATCAGGTCAAGCCGAGTTGACCCATACCCATTTATGGGTCACTTTAGGTTAACCTTTTTTGTTTTAAAGGAAAATTTTAGGTCACCTATTCGATCCTAACTTAATCTATTTTGCAAGACTTAAAATCCCTAATAAATCTAAGCTAACCTATCAAATCCTATATTTACCATTCTTCTCAAAATAATTCAAACAACTGATTTCAAGAAAAAGACCAATCATACAATCTAAGATCACAGGCAAAACCCAATCTAAATTATTTCAAACCATATTGAATTTTATCCTTATGATTCGAGTTTGGTCACAGCTTTGACCAACTGACCAATCTAAAGAACCTGGACCCAAACCTGACCTAAGTAGGGTTGGGTTGGTCAAGCATTTCAGGTAGAGGCAATTTTGCCATCCTACATTGAATTGTCAAATTCCTTTCTCTAAACATTTATTAATATTCAGATAATTTCAATTAAAGAAAGTGATATAACATTATACAGGCTATTATTTTTTTCTACTTAAAATGTTATTCAATTCTGGAGGTAACGGATCAATTAAGACCATTTTAATTCTGGATTTAGCACAACCACTTCAGTTGTTGCTTCCAGTTTCAAAACATTTTATTGGATCTTATTTGTCTTTGACAATGGTGAGCAAGCAACAGGACATGAATCCAATCATGCAAACGTTTCATGGAACCACTAAGAGCATTAAATCCACCATTGGATTTAAAAGTATATCCATGATCGAAATAAAAATTTAAATATTAGAAAAAAAATAAGAAATGAATTTCAAAAAATTAGAATATTTTTTTTAAAAAAATATAATAAAAATACATTTTTTTTCGATCAAACAGCCAGCCACTCATTTTCATTTTTATTCCGACCAAATACCCCCTAATTTTTTTTATATTTACACCAATGATTATATTCAAAGAGGTTAGCACAGTAATCATTTCTTGATTCAGCATTTTGAAGACTGCATATGGCTTTTTAGAATAATAGCATTGCAGTGGTCCTCAAATGCACTCCAAGTCCTGATGACAGGAAAGTACCACACTTGCATCAATTTAGAAATTACTTAGTTAGGGTTATCTTATTTGCAAATCCTTCGTATTACAAACTTAAACCAGTAGCTTAAGGACACATGGTCCCCATAAACTTTCACCCATCCAGAGGGGAGTCAAAGAAGTCTTGCCTTTCACTGCACAAAAACATGCATCTTTTGATCCCTCTGATCCTTTTTTTTTTTTTTTTTTTTTAAGTCCCTAAAATGCATGTCCCCAAGACCGCCCACAAGATCTGTCATTTTCCCTGCTTTTTATGATATCTACAATAGAAAAGAAGCAATATAAAACAAAGTAACCACCAGAGACGATCAATGGTACAACCTTTTTCAGCTCAAACACTAAACCATGCCCTCTGAACGACAAATAATATCAACATTCTTTTATCACCGTGGCAATGAGTAGTCATCCTCGCTTTCCAACTTACATAACGGAAAAGAACTATACACATGATTATTTCTCCAAAATCATTCTCCTACTTCTCAAACTACAAAAAATTCCCTCCAACTTGTTCAGGAGGATCATGTCATGTATCATAGTTTGGATTCTATGGCAAACGAACTCTAGACGGCTCCCCAAGAGTTCTATCATGGAGTCATGGCCTTATGTTATTGGTCGGTCCTTGATCAAATCGCCGATCTCCACTATCATCTGATGTCTCGACAGAACACTTGGTGGAGGGACTTAAGAATGCCAAGCAAGCTGGGGGAGTGATATAATTAGCAACTGATTTATTATGGAATATAAGTTTAAGTTTTTCTCTCAGGTGTTTCTTCTGTTGACTTGGTTAGTGACAAAATTTGAACAGCCTTTTCCTGCTATAACCAAGGAGAGAAATGGTACAAGGGTTATTCCTCTAAAACAGAAAAACAAGCCAAAATGGAAAGCAAAAGGAATTACTTTTTAGTTAGCGTTCTGGGAATGCTTCTTCTTTGATCTCTGCAAGCAAGCCAATATATGAAATCAGTCTCAGTAGCTTCAATCAAATAATTTTTTAAAATAAGTTTTTCCAGTGATAGCATTCAACTTGCTTTCAGAAGCAAGTCTTACAAACTGTTAAAGATAAACCGACATTGAACGAATGTACGAAGAAATGCAACGATCTTAACATAAACCAAGTATTAATGTCGCAAAAGATTTTTAAAAAAATTGAAGAAACGGTAAAGATTGGTCATCCTAAAAGACAAGTACCTTTTGCTTAATCGTATCATCGCCAACTGAATACATAAAGAGGCTAAAGTTGATTCAAGATATGCAGAATAACCTACATTATCATGGAGCACATCAGTACTCAAAATAGAGATGAAAAATATATGCACGAGAATTCTACAGTAATTTCTCAAAAAAATTATATATAAACAATTATATAATCCAAGTTACTCTTCATAGGTCCATGCAATTGAAAAAATGTGGCATCTTTCATCATCACTTACCATACAAAAAAAACACTGGTAGTTCGTGTCCGTTCTCTGGTCTCTCTGCATGCAGCAAGATCAAGTATACATTTCTTGGATCAAAAGAAGAATGCACCTTCATGTAGGTCCTAAATGGTTGGCCCCATCAATAGAAGTTGAGATCGGTGTATCCATGTGAGTATGGCAAAAGTTCTTCAACCTCTACTCTAGAGCTAGAACAACCCATGTTCTTCCTGATTCGGCTGCGATTGATTATTTCAACCTCTGCCGAGAAAAATCCATACACAGGTCTATGGTCTGAGAATCTGGACTCACCACGGAGATAAGACAATTGATTGAGGCCTCTTCCATACCATAAAATTCGGTCACACCTTTACACGGACAAATAGCCCCAATTAGCTTCACATATTCAAGTAAAAAGCAGGATCTTACATCCTGCAAGACATTATGCTTTAAGCTTTTACCATGCTGGTGTCCGTCGCTTCGCTTTTGGATGCATGTCATCCCCTGCGTATCGGTCTGAGTTAGTTGAAAATTTATATGTCGGAGGAAAATATATTCTTCCTTCTTTCCATCCCTCAAAAACGCGGCCACATCTTTGCTCTATCCGAAGCTGCTTAGGAAAAAGACACCAAAGATTTGATCCCACACTTTCACAATAACTAAAGAAAGAAGAATAAAAAAATCATGGCTTTCTCTAGACTACGAGAGATCTTCCTTCATTCCTTCTCTACTATGGAGAAAGTAAAGAAAAGCATGACATATTTTTAATACTTCAAGGGATCACTCCACATTCATAGAAGATATTCAAGATATTGAAAGCCAAACCGAAAAGCACTGCTAATATAAATAATAATTGTAAAACCTGGCAATTGGCAAAACTACCTGATCTCTTTCCAACAATGCTTTCCAGTTTCGCATTTCAACTAGAGCCTTTGCCGAGCGATATGAAAGAGCGATGCGGTAATTCAAATCCCCAAGCCATATTATTCGACTGAAACAAGAAAGACACCAGATTAAAATAAATTTAAATTAGTCTCGGCCGGTCATATATCAAGAATGGGCTTACTCATGCTCAAAAATTGTTTCGGGTGACTTCTCATCAGCAACGCCATGAACCCGTGGAAATCTAGTTTTCTTCAGAATCTCCATGACATCAGAGTTCCTTCGTAGCTCATCTCCCTCCTTCTGCCCTGAGGTCAAGTGACTGCAGACGAAGCAGAAGCTCGTTTGGTGCAAAGACATGCTAATGGAAATTGAACCCTGGAAGAAGGACAGGATCCCCTCCTTAAATGATGTTCAAAGAGAACGTATAGATAAAAGGACACTGGTAAAGCATCACTGTCTTCAACAAGGGTCTTAGATAATGTTGAAAGTGAAGGACTATCACATATAAATTTGGTTAAGCGTACATTGGAAAAGCCAATTTGAAAACATGACAATTACCTTGTTGCCGAGATAACCCATTAATCCCCTGCCAACACAAGATACCTTCAAGTTCTTTACATCATCTCTAATTTCACTCCTCACCCATATTGTGAGAAATATCCCAACCATCTGCTTGCTTGCAACCAAACAGTACCTGGCATCATCCCAAGTTTAAATTTAAGACTGATTCAACAAGGGCAGAGGCTTGAACCTAAAGATAAGTTTTCAAAAGTAAAATCATGATAGGACGGAGAAAGGAAAAGCTTTAGATAGAACTTAAAACATTTTAAAAGTCTAAATGAAATTAATAGTTATGCTGCAATACATAGAGCACAATGGTCAAAAGAAATCTCAAAGTAAACAAGCAAGTCTTGCAAAGGATTACCTAGATCTTCCTGATGGTCTATCCCTCTCTTCTATTGATGGAACACCATAACCATATGACATTGGTGAAAAAAAGACAGCACTAGGTGACTCCATGCCAACATTCTCGTCATCAGATGACCCACCCCATCTAAAATTGGGATCAAAATCACTAGGTCTGCTCCCAAAGCTGACACGTTCACAAACGCTAAATCGGCGATCCAGCCTTGGCGGTGGGACCATGATATCTCCATCAATTCTTAAACTACGGCTCAGGGACTGGAATGACCGGCGATGAAAGAACGAGTTCTTCTGCCTCACTGATGAACCCTCGAAGTCGGCATTGAGCTCAGCAATTGGGTTGGGAACGGGAGAGGGCGTGTGGTAGCTGCCACTGCCACAAGTGCCAGGAAGATTATTCAGTGTCTTTCTAATAAGTGCCACCCATTTCCTTGCTGGGCCATTGTCTTCAGCACCTAGAACATTCCCCGCATTCAAAGGAACAATTTCCTGAAACCTGAGAACCGGCATGATCTGAATTAATTCGAGATTTATGTTAACCATCAAGAAGTCGCCATGGTTTAGATCGAGTGTACCGAGACATACCCCAAAACATATATATCAGCAGGAGGACAAGCATGGAGCCAGTCCTCAAGATTCAAGTTACTTGGTGGGGACTTCCCACCTACATTCCATGTTGCAACAAACATCCTACACCATCAAGTGGAGCAGATAAATAAAGGTTGGCATCCCATTTCGGAAGACACAGTACTAACAGGTTTGAGAGTTAAATAACGGTTGGGGAGCTAATTTGAATTACTTGTACTCGTGAATATCTGTAACTTGAGCTGAATCAAGATCGTTCCTTCCTCGCCAAACTCGATCCATGCTCTTCTTGGGCAATCTCTCTGAGGTCCATGTGAGAAATTAGTGAGAACAAACGGACGGTATTTAACGGCCAGCCAATTCAAGGAATAATTTGAAAAAGAAGAACAGAAGAAAGTAAAGCAAACAGCAGCTTAGATGTGGTCTGTAGATATTAGGCGAGGAGGGGCCTGATACTCTAACCTGTTCTACTTTTCTTGACTGTGGATGCCTCCCTTTCTGGGAAGCTGGACCTCCATTCTCCATCACCTCCTGATCAGAACACACCGTTTAACAAAAAGAAAAGAAAAAGATGAAAAAAAAAAAAAAACTGTGGCCTGAGTGCTAGCATACTGTTGTGCGCACCAAAGATAGGAACTT
This sequence comes from Cocos nucifera, assembly GCA_006176705.1. Taxonomy (NCBI): domain Eukaryota; kingdom Viridiplantae; phylum Streptophyta; class Magnoliopsida; order Arecales; family Arecaceae; genus Cocos; species Cocos nucifera. The sequence continues at coordinate 960,383 of QRFJ01000162.1, read as the reverse complement.
GTACATTGAAATTATTGTGTTCTTTTAAAAGAAGAAGAATTGCAGAATTTATTAAGGGATGTTGAAGGAAAACATCAACTATTTGGTGAAAATTAAACGTATCTATTTGCAAAGATAAGGATCCACGGGAAAGAAGAGAGCTTTTGGTAAAAAAAGAAATAGAGCTGAGCCCAGATCCTAAAGATGGAGAGTTCTCCACTAAAAACGCCAGAAAAACAGAAATCTCTACAAGAAACAGAGAGCTGCGGCCAAATCCCAGAAGAGAAACACAGGACATACCTCTGCCAACAACATCATCTGCATGAAAGTCCTGAGCTTTGCCCTTGATGTTGAACCACTTTCTTACTGTCTTGGACCATGATAGCTTCTCCCACAAAATGAGGAAAAAAAAAAGATAAATCAGCATCCAAGAGACAAAATCCATCAACTATTACAAAATAAAGGAACAAAATCTCTTCTGAGAAAAAAAAAAACCTTGCTTTTCTTCGAATTTTCATCTCTCATTGTTTCAGAGCTCCTTCATACAGCTTCAAAGAAATGGTGCCTCCTGCCCTCCTCCGCCTCCCCCAAAAATTGGGCCTCTATTGCCAATGAAATGAAGTGGAAACAGAAAAAAAAAAAGAGAGATCTTTACGCACATACTTCTAAAAAAAAAAAAAGGAAATCCAAGTAGAAAAAAGAGAGTCTTACTTCTTTCCTCTAACACAATATTCCCCAATCTTTTCCACCGAAACAGATCAGAAGGTGGAACTTTCAAGCGTAAAACAAAGATATGGACTGTTTGCTTCCCCAACCAATCTAATATTTTTCTAGGATTTGTATAGAATTTGCAAAGAACTCAACCAGCTCCTATAAAACCGAAAAAAGAGGGGCTTTTGCACCTTCCCCACAAGGATTCACCATCAAATCTCAAATTGGAGCCAACAGCTTTTTAAAAAAACTTGGATGAGGCTGGTATAGGATAGAAGACAAATGCCCAGGAGTGATCAAATTGGGGATTTCGTAGACAAACAGCGCAATGTAGACACTAAACAACAGAAAGCAAGTGAGGATGGAGGAGGGAAGGGAGGACAGACACACACTCTCTCTCCCCTTCGTAACCTCGTTCTCAGTAGTACAGCAAAGTATCCAATTGACGAGAATAAAGTGAAAGGATTGAGCGCTCCTCCCTCTCTTTTATCCCACTCCCCTCCACCTCCTCCCTCTCTCTCTCTCTTCCTCTCCTTTTGCCCCAAATCCAAGACCAACCCATAACAGGGCAAGGCGATATAAAAATATTTTTGAAATTATAATTTACATTAGAAAGAGAAAAAAAATAGAGTTGCCCGGCAGCTGCCCGGGCCAGGTCACTCTTCGGTACCTGCCTCCCACCACGCTGCCCGCGGTCAGTTCGCTGTACCCTTCCCTACTTAGCCTTCCATCGGGGCACGGGAAGAAAAAGCAGTTAAAGGAGAAGCAAAAAAAAAAAAAAAAAAAAAAGTTAAAGATGAGAAATCCCATCCTTTTCTTCTCCTTAATTTTTTTTTTCTTTTTTCTTTTACTGCGTTCATATGCGTATTTTTATGAGTATGGGAGAGAGAAATCTCTATTGTTTACTTCCTGATCTCTTTATTTATTTATTTTTTCCTTTGAATACACTGAAGCTTGATTTGGTATTATATTTATGTTCTTAGGGGTGTGGGGGGCAAGGGGAACGTCAATAGAATTTTCCATTTTGCATGGGGAATGAGAGCTTTCTAGGGTTTTCATGTCATTAGCTCGGAGTGACCCTGCAACCCTAGTGGCTGGTGATGTGATCATGCAATCCTAGAATTTGGGGCTGCTAGGGGTTGGCCTTGGCTGAATCAACGGGCTATGGCTCAAGTCTCCTATAGGGCTTTGATCAAACTTGGTGTTCAACAAGAACATACCCCCTTATGAATGTTTGGTGATGATTGGATTGTGGTATTGGGTTTTTGAGACAATATTGCGTTTGCATTGCTTGCATCTAGAACTTTGCCTGGGGTACACAAAACAATTGGGCACGTTTATAGCTTTGAGGAGGCAACGTGGTTTGCTTTTAGTTCTTCTAAACCACATCTAAATGCATGCATCGCACTAGTTTAGGATCTTGTTTGCAACCTTTGAGTCTAAGATGGTTTCCATGGGGAATTGTGAGAATTCTATGGCCTCATCCAATCAGCTAACAAGCTTTTAAAAATAGAGATCTTCATCTCAGCTCTCCATGCTGGAGCCTTCGCTTGACCGCCTCCGATGGACTGCATGCAGTGTCGGAGACCGTGTCGCGTCCCCATGACCATGGCATGGTTTCACGAATCCAGGTGTTGCAATCAAGTGAGAGCAATAATCTATCTCATTAGAGAATAAAATATATCGAGCTAACGGCGAAATACTTCAAGAAGAGGACCATGGAGCCCATGCCTTGCATCACTAAATGGGGAATCCCCATCAACAACCTCACTACCCTAGTGAACGTTCCACTTACACGAGGGTCCATTTTGGGCCACCGGAGATGGGAACGTAAGGTGTTTGAGGCTGTCAAAAGACGCAACCGCTCAATGACGTGGCTGCAAATTAAGTGGACAAAACCATTGTGACCGTCTTTCACGCCGAATCTATCTATTATTTGATTCCAAAGCCTACAGCACCACCATAACCCAATGTTTACGTGTAGAGCATGAATATTTTGCACCACAAAATGCTATGCAACCACGGACAGCTGTCTATCCTTTGAGCGAATGCTGTGTCATATACAGTGCATGTTGTTTGATGGCCGTCCATCTCTTGATGGCGACCATCTAGCGATGTCGAGCTTGATGCTTTATGTGGGCTAATGATGGTTCGTTTTTTTGCATGTAACGTAGATTGTAGAATAAAGAGGTAGCCTTGTTAGCCATTGACGTGGTGACCGTGGGAGTCTCTGGAATCTTTCAATGCAATTGAAGATAAAGTGCGAGGGCACGCCAGTTGAAGAAGTGCTAAGAAGAGGTTATAATCACAAGGAGAGGGATGTTGGGCCGAACACCAAACGCACTTGCCGAGAGCGACCCTTCTACCAACGCCTTTTTCCCCTCTGAGGGCCATTGGATGATTCCCCCCACCAATGGGCTAAGGGTACAACATAGGCCTGGATTCCATAAAGACATGATGATTGCATTAGGAGCATGACCAGCTTCTTATCTATTTCTGGACCCCAAGCAGGTCATCGCATTCTTGACCATTCGATCGATCGGAGGAAAGACATCAGAGCCATCTGATGTCATAACCTAGTGTTAAATAATCCTTTAGAATCATCTGGGAGGCTTATAGTACAAATAATGATCTAGGGTCAAGACCTCAAGGCCTGGTAGTATTAAACAATCCTAAATTTAGCTGTTTGTTAATATAATAATTCGAACTATGGTTATTGTCACATGCGTCACCGGCCAGTCTATTAAAAACGCAGTACTTTGGAACCTTACCGTGTCAATGATCAAGTTGCAACATGAAAATGTTGTCCTCATCTACGATGATACTTACCCGAGGTAAAAGGCATACCCAGAAATGGCAAGTTAGTCTCACATGTATGGAGCTTAGTGGCGGCATGGCCATGCCTGAAATGCCCTAAAAACTAAAAAGACAACCGTTTCGTTTTAGAGCATGGATCTTATGCTGTACATTGATGGCATCATAGAATGACGTGATGGCTACCATCTCTTGATGGACTGCCTCCATAAGCGCATACCATATCATACACCGCATGCATTTTTTGATGGCCGATCATCTCGTGACGGCGACCATCTAGGGATGCATAGCATTCTACGGTAAGCTCTTTTCCGCTTCACTAAATCAAGAATGCCTCTATTTATACGTTTTGGGAAGGCCATACAAAGAATAGAGCTAATGGAATCATTTCATAGAATAGCTACCTTTTACATGCTGCGTCACCGTGAACAACTTTGGTGGTTCACGAACATAGCGACACTGCTACTTTTGTTGCACCCAAACCTCACCGGAAAGCTGCGAACTCTGTAAGATTTTATAATATTATTTTCAGAATGCCCCTGCTATGAAAAAAAACAATACTTTAGATTGAATCGCGTCAGCTGGCCCCATCTTGCATTGATATAAAAGACATGGATTCCACCTCACGCTCGCTCCATTTGTTATCATGAAAAAAATTTCTGAGAGGAAAAGAAGAGATCCTTATTTACTCTCGCCCCAAATTGTCCCCATTCGTTCCCAAGCTGCCCCTGGCCCCAGATGCCTTAAGAACACAACACCAAAGAGCATGGCGATAGATGGGAGACAGGGGAGGGCAGTCAAAGATCTATGGTCCGTACTCTTTGAGCAAAGTATTCTCTCACTTTTTCTTTTTTCTTTTTCAGCTTTAAGACCTTCTTAGCGATCCTATTTAACTTTACTCTTCAACGGTTTTTACCAAACTGGTGATCTCCGGCTTGGCTTTTTCCCCGTGTCCTTTTTTAGGAGCTCATTTTTTTTTATTTTTTTCTATAAGAATTGGTAGCTCCTCGCATAGAAAGAATTATATGATGATATATGAGCTCCAAACCAAGCACTTTTGGTACCTCCAAGTAACCATGTCTACAGATACTTTCCTGATATTTGATAACGGGAAGATGACTCTTTGTTCTTTTCTTCTCTCTTCCCCTCACTCTCTTTTATTCTCAGCAAGAAAGGTAGCTCATACACTCATTGGACCAGGGAGATAAAGAAAAGATGGGCCCAATTTTGTCGATCAATTTCTTGATCAGAGGGCTGTGAGCAAGATAAAATTGCGAGAACAGCTACCTTGTACCATCGGATGGTTGTTACGTGGTTGTCGAAGTTATTGGATCTGGTGCTTGAAAGAATGTCCAATTATTAGTCAGGTATCTTAGATACAGACCCCTTGATGTATGCTAGTGATATTTAGCACCATTTTGGACTGCCAAGTCTAATCTCAGCTTTTTCAGCCAATCAATATTAAACATTTGGTAATTTGTTGTTATAGTTAGGGAATAGGATAAGGTTGGCTTTGAGAAAAGTTTCGTGCATCTCGTGGCTATAATTGATACCATTCGTTCCATTAAACGTACATATCCTTCTAGCATGCATGTCATGCACAAGCTTCATGGTGATTAAATCCAACAGCAATCTTCTACCTTACGGCCGATCAAAGTAGACCAACATGGAAGTTATTGTCATTGAAAGTTACACCCTGCTCAGAGGAGAAGAAGATGGGACCATGGGCATACCCTTCAAGCCATTGGTTGAACATGTGCTTGAAATGGAGGAGGTTATGGGCTCAAAATCTATGAGTGGTGTTTCCCCACCCTGGAAGATGACCTAGTGGATGGGCATGCCATATCAACTTGTAAACACGTGTTCGAGGTGAAACATATCTAACATCTTATTTTGAAGCTTGTTGGAAAAAAAAAAAAGGATGAATTGAAATATAGCTGCTATGCTAAAACAAGATGCAAAGAATTGAAAGCCTTTTGTTCTTTAAAGTTCCTCCAAGGTACATGGCTTAACTTATATACCCGGGTCCGACAGAGAGACTAGCACCACTGGATGGCGTCGTATTTAATCACGTTGGTTCTACCTTATGGTCAACTTGCATGGATATCCTTGCTGATTTGTTGAACACTTTATTTTTCAGATAGCCATGGATGTATTTATTCAAGAATGTTTTAATAAATCCTATTTATTAAAAAAAAATATATGTGCTTGACAAAATCATATTTTCTTATATTCTTATCTTTATTGAATTACACACAGGCTTATCATGATCCCATTTTTTGCCAATTAATCCTGTTTTTCTTTTACTTCAGAAAAGACCAACTCCATTACATTAGTAGCATATATAGCAACAACCTATGGTCCATCTACTCTTATTAGATTGCATTTCCTTATGTCTGTTTATCCCTTAGCATCTTAGCAAGTTATTTGTTTTTCCAATTAATATAATAGAATATGTAGTGTATAATTTATAGCAAGTTGCTTGTTTTTATCAGAACAAACTAAGGTGTTGGTTTGTTGGTGAAATGCCCTTTCAATGAACATGTTTTTGAAATGATCAACACTGCCAAGACGGAATGGATAAAAAAAACTTATTTTAAAAAGCAAAACGCACCGCAGGCCATTGGGACGGTTGAGAAAACTCCAAAAGGCACACAATGAGTTAGAGCACAAAGCTCCAAAAGGCACCCAGCGAATTCGAGCATCAACAGTTGGGTCAGCAGACAGTTATCTCAGAATTGTCTGTTTGTAGTATTAAAGCCGCAGGCCATGGCCTGGTTTCACCAAACACTGGTGGCAGAACAGGCTAGCCTCCAATTTACTGAGATCGGCCAGCTTCCTTGGGTGCTGTGAAATTTAGTTACTGCCAACGCCAATGAATTTTTTTTGATCCGAATCAAGGAATCTCCATAAAATTAATATTATATATGTTGTTTTCCTCGCATTATTGCCCATAAGAAGATCATTATCTTATTCAATGAATCGTGACATCAAAGTGTCAAGACTTGTCAAATGGGTGGACATATCAAATAAAACAACGACCCTTAATTCATGGGCTAACTTTAGGAATGGAAATCTGACATGATTTTTTTTTGTTGGATGAACTAGATATGGCTCGTGCTCATCTAGCAAGAGTAAATCCAAGCTCGACCATCCAATCTATTGTACTGTTCATCTCTCTATAGACTTGGCTTGCAACAAATGAGTTACACTGACATGAAATTTTTGAAACTCGTGCGTAAAGAAATAAGACTAAAGAATGAAATAAATGAGAGAACCAAACAGTGATTCAAAGGTATTTCTTTATTGGAGGACAAACTATCAGATCGCAAACGCTACAAAGAACATTGTTTATGTCCGGAATGGCGGGGAACGGACAAGAGTGGATGCAAACTAATATGCTTTAATAGACGCCAACACTCTGCTATTAAGACAGAAGCCTGCAGCAATTCCCGGTTTTCTCGGTGAGACCAACCTGGACGTGAATAATTTAACTTGGACTTCCAAGTTTAAAATGAGTATCGAATCATGTGATTAGCGAGCAACATAGCAATGGTATCTGTTCTCATTTAGAAATTAAAGGACTGCACAAATTAATGATATTCTGATGGGCAAATGCCTGCAATTACGCTGCCAAAAAATTTAGCTGAAAGCTAACTTGATCAGATCTTAAATCAGACAGCTTATCATGTATTTAGGAATAGAAACCTTGGGAGGACAAAAGGCAGGCAGGGTCCCAGTTCAAAGGAATCAAATTCATAAATGGAGTATTTCAGTCTTTTCAGCTCCTACAGCCATTTGAGCCAATGTAGCTCATTCTTTTTTCTCACATAAGAAACACCATGAAGCCTTGTCTATTGTGACTCGATACACACCTCAAGCCAAAAGTACTTCAGGTGAGTAGAAGATTGAGTGTCGTAAAAGGAAGGCCTCCAGGGAATTCTTGCTGAAAGCCATGAGTGACTTAAAGCTGATTCCATTTGAATTGTCTCCAGAAGGAAACAAATATTTCGGGGTTACCGATGCAGGAGCGATGGGCTGACAAAATTGGTTCAGTGCAATTTAGATCAGCTAGTTTGGACTGGCCTATCATTTAGTCGAGAAATCAAATTCTAGTCAAAAAATATTTATTAGTTATCGGCGGTCATAAGTTTTAATTGTCTCCATAAATGTAGATATCTTTTGAAATTTCTAACTTTATCACGTAGAGTTGATTGAAATATTTATTCTACTTGTCTTTTAGAAAGTTGGAAGCATTAATATATTAGACTAGAGTATATAGGGTACTCTTGTGTCTATATAAATGGTTTTCTCGTGAATAAACGGATGGTGAAGAAGAATTTAACATTTGGTTTTGGACAAGTTGTCCATGCTACCTTTGGGTCAGAAGAGTGTTTATGATCTGGTTCTACTTTTCTACCTCTTTACACCTAATTTGGCATTCAATCTCCCTAATTCTTTCCTTATTCCACAAGAAAGATACAGATCGGCAACCTTGGAGTTACAAATTGTGAGTTATGTTTTCTTCCCAAATCTTGGCTACAATCTTCAGTAAGATAAGCATAATGACGTTAAGAATTTGTTGGATTTCTCAAGATGGAGACCTAAATATTACACAGCTTTTGCCGTCACCTAGGCATGTCTATATTTCTTCTTCAAAATGTTATCTTATATATATATAAATTAATATTCCATGAGAAATTTAGCAAGCTATGTGCAAACCAGGCTATCTTTCAGCTTATCCGACACAGGTCTCCGATTTCATCATTAGGAAGGGCCGATGTGAAGCCCAGCTCGTAGTCAATGTGGAGTAGAGGTAAAAACAGATACATGAGAGGGAATGACTCAAGTGTATTATAGAATGTACACACTAGGCATCCATACATGGCAGAACTAAAACCAAACCTGCACCACATTTCTAGGTGATGCACATTGTTGGAAGATATTACTCCACCACCCAACTCACCAGCATTGTGACTAGCTGATCACCAATTTCCGATGGACATCCATCGACACAATGATGAAAATGTCAACGCATTACCATCCGATGGGCATGCAGTTCAACAAAATCGACTAACCATCGGCCAGAAATCATTTGGACAGCTGTCAACCGCCCTTCCTCGAGCCATTCAATCGATCATTGTTCGGTCTCAAGTCTTCCGACCGACCAACGATTGGTCGGTAGAGAGTCAACTAGTCAACCAATCGATAATCGATCGGTCCTAATCAACTGACTGACAATCGATCGGCACAGAATCAATCGATTGACCGATGATCGATCGATCCCAAATCAACCGATAGACCGATGGGAGCTCTCCAAATAACCCATCCGGCTCTTGATTAGCCCTACAAAACTGCCCCCGAGAAGAGAGGGCCACGGTAATTAGTGGATAGTTTCAATTATTTATCCACGATCACACTATATCAGAAAAAGAGAGACCCACGTGCTCAACGGTTATCACTCCGACACCTATAAAAGAAAGGTAACTTGGTCAGTTTAAGTGATCTAATTTTTTTTAGAGTAACTTCTACTATTTTGCTCTCTAATTTCTATTTGACCAATTCACTCTACTAACTTAAGCATCAGAGGATCCCCATCAGAGCCAACTCTGGTTAGTGCAGACTTATCTTCCAGGTTTTTCGACATTCAATCGCAGCTGTAGGTGGATTGGTTGCAACAGATTGGCATGCCAGGTAGGAAAGGTAAATCAGGGATCAAACATTATAAATGGCAAAGACTCATGCTCGAAACTCATCCAACTCCGTCGGCCAATCATCCCGATGAGAAGCATTTTTTCCTCCACCACCATCAGTGGCGGAACCAAGTTCTTCGCGTCCAGTGGTTACGGCGGATGCGCAAGTCCAGCAACTGGCTGTGTTGACGCAGTAGGTCCGAATGCTGACGAAAGCTGTTCACAGCCTCCAATAATAACCGCATGCGATGGTGAAAGGCTTAACGATGCAAGCTATACCATCTAAGCACAGCCGCCGCATCTCGAGGTGCTCTGCCACTCTCTCACCGGAACGACCATCTCGATGTTTTTGCTGGATGGAAATCCCATCTTCTCGTCGTTCGCGAAGAGACACCCACTGGTCACAATGTTCCATTTTTCCATCTACTAATCAGAGTCTACACAAGGAAAAATGGCCTCAGAACTTAACCACCTCCTCCTCCACTAGTTCTTTAGGAGGATCGACGCTTGGGACATCTCGCCGACGATGGTTTGACGACTATGAGTAAAAGCTCAAAGAAATCAACCGTTGGTTGGTCCGGATCTAGGAGGATGCAACAGTAGGGTCCTCCGACGATCTCCGTATCCAGACTGCTCCTCCTTTCTCCTCGTGCATCTTAAACGAATCAATTCCATCATGGTTCAATATGCCGCAAGTGGAGCTATATGACGGCTTCACCGACACAGTCGATCATCTCCAGAGCTATAAGACTCTCATAATGATCCAGCGGATGAATGACATCCTCATGTTTATTGGCTTTCCGACCATCCTTCGAAAAGCTGCTTGAGCCTGATACTCTGGGCTTCAGTCGGAAAGCATCAATTTCTTTGGACAGCTTGAGGACTCCTTCGTGGCTCATTTCAGCACTAGCAGGAGGATGCCAAGAACTCCAGACACCCTCTTCTCGATCAAACAAGGAGAGGGAGAGACACTTGGAGCCTTCATGGAGCGTTTTAATGCCGCCATGCTTGAGGTCCAAAATCTCAACGAGGATGTGGCCATCTCGACCATGAAGCAGGATCTGCGGAGCTCCTGGTTCACTTATTTGCTGGACAAGAACCACCCCCGGACCTATCTTAAGCTCTTGGAGCGCGCAGATAAGTATATTCGCATAGAAGAAGGCGCTTCTGGCCGACGCCAATTAAACAAAAAGAATCAGAAGAAGAAAAATAGCGGAAGAACGACGTTCCTACTGGACTGAGCTAGTCGGCTCCAAATAGAGAAACAATCTTCTCCTGACTGAATTCAGTACTGACTAATGTGAAAAGTCGGTACGATATTTATACTCTCCTTTCCACACTGCGTGCATAAATCTTGATGGAGATCAAAGGGAAGAATTACCTTCGTCGACCCTCATCAATGAAAAATCGAGAAAAGGATAAGAAGAAGTATTATTGGTTCCATCACGACTACGGCCACGATACCAAATAATGCTTCCAATTAAAGGATGAGATCGAGGCTTTCATCCGACGGAGATTTCTTGCCAAATATCGGCTTGATCATTCAACTCAGCTCCATGCCGATCAACCACTAGCATTGGAGAAGATTCAGCAAAATCGATCAATAGCTAGGGTGATCAACATGATTTCTGGGCGATCAAGAGCTGGAGGGGCAACATCCGAAGAAGGATTGGCCAAGAAACGATGATCCGATGAACCTATCTCTTTTTCGAATGACGATGTAAGGAGAATTCAAACTCCCCATGATGATACTATCATCGTCTTGACGATGATAGCAAACTATGATGTAAAAAGAATCCTTATCAATAATAAAAGTTTGACTAATATTTTATTTTACTCTGCTTTCTTTCGAATGAAATTATCAATGAAACACCTCCAAAGAGTTTCGATTCCTTTAATCGGATTTACAGGAGATGTCATCGATATTGAGAGAGAAATAGATCTTCCATTGACCACAGGGATAGATCTTCGACAAAGCACTGTCTCTTAACTTTCATGATCGTTAGAGTTCCATCGACATACAATACCATACTTGGAAGATCAGGACTCAATGCCCTCAAGGTGATAGTATCGACATACCATTTATTGATCTGATTTTCGATCAAAATCAGAGTTGGAGAGATGTGAGGCAACCAACAAATCACTCGACGTTGCCTCACAATTACTACAAAGGAGAATAAGCCGGAAGGCTCTTCACCGTTGGAAGGACTTAATCAGCGAAAAGATGAAAAATGAGGTGAACCTACGAAATAGTTGGTCTCCATTCCGCTGCAAGAGAACGACCTAACTAAGGTTGTTCAAATTGGATCGCACCTTCAGGCGATGGAGTGTGAATAGTTGGTTCAGTTGCTAAGGATCAATGCTGATATATTTGTTTAGTTGGCAATCGATATGCCAGGCATACCTTCGAAAATAATTACTCACCGATTGAATGTTAATCCGAACGTCAAGCCGGTGAGATAAAAGAAGCGATCATTCGCTTTCGAACGATAAAAGATCATCGACGAAGAGGTTGACAAACTCCTCGTAGCAAACTTTATTAGAGAGGCCCATTACCTCGATTGGCTTGCCAATATTATCATGGTAAGAAAAGCCAACGAAAAATGGCGCATCTGCATCGACTATACTAACTTGAACCAGGCATGTCCGAAGGATAGTTTTTTGCTCTCGAAGATCGATCAGCTGATCGATGCTACATCGAAACATCGACTCTTGAGCTTCATGGATGTTTTTGCGGGCTACAACTAGATCTGAATGGCATCTGAAGATGAAGAACATACTGCCTTCATTACAGATAAAGGGATTTATTGCTATAAAGTTATGTAATTTAGACTAAAAAATGCAGGAGTAACCTACCAACGATTGGTAAATAAGATTTTTAAGCTACAAATTGGATGAAATATGGAAGTATATATTGACGATATACCGGTAAAAATCACTCAAAGTCAGGATCATGATCGAAACTTAGAAGAGGCTTTCGACACGCTCCGACGACATCGGATGAAGCTAAATCCGATCAAATGTGCCTTTGAAGTGACAGCCGAAAAGTTTCTTGATTTCTTTATTTCACATCGAGAAATTGAGGTAAATTTCGAGAAGATAAAGGTGATCATTGACATGAAACATCCAACTTCGAAGAAAAAGGTGCAACAGCTCAACAAAAAAATTATCGCGCTTAGTCGGTTTATCTCTAAGTCTGTCAAAAGATGTCTTTCTGTCTTCAAAACTCTATGATAGACTAAAAATTTTTCATGGACTGACAAATGCCGACGATCCTTCGAAGAATTGAAGAAATACCTTATGACTCCTCCATTGCTTGTAAAATCGATGGAAGGAGAACTCCTATACTTATACCTGGCCACATCCGACGAAACTATTAGTTCAATTTTGGTCAGAGAAGATGAAAGTCAGGTACAATACCCAATATACTATGCAAGTAAGATGCTCCATAATGTCGAAATCTGATACTCAAAGGCAGAGAAGATGATCTACGCCTTGATTATTTCAACGTAATGGCTTTATCCATACTTCTAAGCCCACACAGTGCACGTTTTAACCGACCAACCTTTAAAGTCGATTCTGCATCGACCAGATACCTCGGGTAGAGTGACAAAATAGACGATAAAGCTTAGCAAATTCGACATCCAATATCGCTCTCGTCCATTAATGAAAGTCTAGGTTCTAGTCGATTTCATCGCTAAATGTACCATTTCGGATGACAAGCTCTATCAAAAGGAAATAAATCATAAGTTGGCAGAAAATATCCTTAAAATCCATCATAAGTTGGCTTGGGTGTTACACATCGACAGAGCATCAAATGCTCTCGAAAGCGGCGCGGGACTCATCTTGGTAAGTGCTGATGGAATAGTCATCGAGTACATCCTCCGATTTAATTTTAAAGCTTCGAAGAATCAAGCCGAATATGAAGCTCTCTAGCCAGTTTGAAAATCGTCAGAAAGCTCGGTATTGAAGAACTAAAAATATTCACCGATTCTCAACTCATCGTGGGACAAGTTAAAGACGACTTCGAAGCTCACGATCCAATAATGCAAAAGTACTTGAAGAAAGTGAAAAATCAAACTTCTACCTTCAAATACTTCAACATCACACACATCCCTAGAGCAGAAAATGCTCGGGCCGATGCACTCTCCCGACTCGCCGTCACCACTCCTAACGAACTTGGCCGAACCTACATCGAATACCTCGACGTGCCAAGTATCAAAAGGGCAGAAGAAGTATTATAGATCAATGACGAGTTGAGTTGGATGGATCCAATTATCAGATACCTGATCGAAGAAATCCTACCTGATAATTCATCTGAAGCAAAATATTTAAGATGGACGGCCTCGCAATATATCATGATGGATAGATGACTCTACAAGTGGGTTTCTCCCTTCCATTGTTAAAATGCCTAGGACCTTATGATGCTGACTATGTACTTCGCGAAGTCCACGAAGAAATCCATAGAAATCATTTGGGGGGCAAGTCTCTCGCCTATAAGATCCTTCGATAAGGATATTATTGGCCAACAATTCAGAAAGATGCGGCCGAATTCATCCAAAAATATGAGCTATGCTAAAGATATGCAAATATCCAATGCCAGCCAGTGACACAACTGACATCGATCATAGTACTATGGTCGTTTGAATAATGGGGGATCGACATACTTGGTTTTTTTTCCATCATCTGGCCAGAGAAAATTTTTGGTTATCGTCGTCGATTATTTTACAAAATGGATAGAAGCTAAATCTTTGCTGCAAATTATGAAAAGTAAAATAGAGAATTTTATTCAAAAATCTATCATCTATAGATTCGGACTCCTACAAATGATCATAACCGATAATGACTGATAATTTGATAATCAGAATTTCAAAGACTTCTGCACGATATACCACATCATGTACCAACTAACATCTATCGGTCATCCACCGTTAAATGGGAAAGCAAAAGTTACGAATCGAACAATCCTCCATAATTTGAAAATTCAGCTCAATGAGGCCAAAGATCTATGGGTGGAAGAATTATCTTTGATATTATGAGCGTACCGAACCACTCCATGAGTTCCGACGGGCGAATCTCTCTTCAACCTATCGTACGGGACTGAAGCAATGATATCTATGAAAGTCGGACTATCATCAATGAGAGTGAAAAAGTATGACGAATTAAGTAATTTGGATCGTTGAAGGACTGACCTAGATCTGTTATCTGAAGTTTGGCAATAGGTACAACTCAAAATGGCTGCTTACCAACAGCGAGTCGCAAGATACTACAATAGAAGAGTTAAATCGAAAGAGATTTGCTCGGAAGACTTAGTCTTACGGAAGGCGGAAGTATCCAAGTCGCTGGACTAAGGAATGCTATCTTCAAACTGGGAAGGGCCCTATCGGGTGATAGAAATCCTTTAACCTGGAGCATATCGACTCGAAATACTCGATGGAGTTGAAATCCTTCGAACGTGGAATGCTGATAATCTTAAAGTATACTATCAATGAGAACAGCTCCATGTACTTTGAACTAACATAAAGAGTGAAATTTTTATGAAGTCCTCTATAAAGATATTTTTCTTATGATCAATGATTGATTGACCGACGTATTGATCGGTTGAAAACTGAATGAATTGATCGGACGAGAATTGGCACAAACTTAAAAGCAATGAAGAAAAATCTGACCAATCATCTGTCGGTCAAACAATATAATTGATGGACTATCGGCATTCTTCCACTCAGTAAAATTCAACAATCGATCGATAAAGGATGATTGACGATCGATGTTTTAGCAACCTTCGATCGGATATCTCAATCCGACCATGTGGTTGGCTTCCTACAGCAAAACTGTCGATTGGTTGACCAATGAATGATGTCGATGCACAACTTTCTTACAAATAATGAAGAAAGAAAAGCATCAAACTTTTGGTTGTGAACTAGTTGGTTTGCCTCAGCTAGTAAAGAACACAATCCTAACCGATTTGACCATGGCCGAATCGAAGGATGTTTGACTCGCACCCAATCATCATGCACTTCTATAAATTGATCAAGTGTCAGACGATAAAAAATCGACCAAAGGTCGGTTAGAAATCGATCCATGGTCGGCTTATATCCGATCATCAAGCATTTCGATTCAATTTGAGTTGGTAAAAAATTGACTAAAAGTTGGTTAAGAACTGACTCAAGGTTGGCTTATCCTCAATCTATGAGTATCTTAATGAATGACTAAGTATTGGCTAGTTAAAAAATTTGACTTTAAGTCGATTTAAAAGCTAGTTGATGGTTGGTTAAATAAAATCGACAGAAGAATGGCTAATAATCGCTCAATCAAAGTATTTGCAGTCATGATGGAAGATAAATTTGCACAACAAAAGATAAATGCAAACAAAGCTTTCATTT
The DNA here is from genome assembly GCA_006176705.1 of Cocos nucifera. Classification (NCBI taxonomy): domain Eukaryota; kingdom Viridiplantae; phylum Streptophyta; class Magnoliopsida; order Arecales; family Arecaceae; genus Cocos; species Cocos nucifera. Next base: position 944,803 of record QRFJ01000162.1, on the reverse strand, counting down.
CTGTGAAAGAGAAGTTACAAAATGGACTGTTGGTTCTTACAAAATTTGAACTATCAATTTCAAAAGAAAGCAAAATACAAATCTACTCGACGATCGGCTGCTCCGAAGGTTGATTGGGAATGGTCACAACTTCGATCGTCGGCGCAGCATTCGTTGGCAGAACGAGTTTGATCGGAGCAGTTCCTTGGCCCTCCGATGGAGCTTTAGCAGTTGATGGGAGAGCCAAACCCATCAATGTAGAAGGACCCGATGTACCCTTGATCGAAGCCATGGGAGCTATAGGAACAGCTGACTCGGTTGGAACAAAGATAGTGGTGGGGGCACCATCATCCATTGGGCCCATGGGTGATCCATCGTCGTCTCCCTCTTCCTCTTCTTCAATGCCTGGGATGATGATGCTGCTGAGGTCAAGGTTAGAAAAGAGCTGCTGAACAGCATCCCGACCATCATCGAACTCGATCCAATAGAAAGCTTTACTTCCTTGAAGGATCAAGGTCTTCAAGTCAGATGAGGTCTTGAATTTCTTGACGCCCACCTCTTTTGCCCGATCGAGATCCTATCGTAGAACTTGGATCTCTGTCTTGGTCGAAGATGCCTCTCCATCGACAGACTGTCATTTTCGATGACAATCCTCCATCTCTTTGCCCTAATTATCGTGGTCCTTCTTCAATTTCTCCACTGTGTGTTTCTTCTTTTTAGAGTGGCTTTTCTGGGCCTTCACCTCCTCTTGAGCTGACTTAAGATTGGACAGAATCGACTCAAGTTCGAACCTGGCCGACCCAAGCTCGACCTTGAGATAGGAGACTTCCTTGGACAAAGTGTTCTCTCGAGCGGCGGCATCCCTTTGCAATTGCTCCAACCAACGGACCACCGAATCACGTTTAGCATTTGCGGTCGATACAAAATCGGAACATGCATACTGAAGAGCAGCCATTTTATGACAAGCTGACTCAAGTTTGGCCATATCGTGAGCTCACTATTCAAAGAAAATAAAATGAATTAGTCAAAAAAAAGAGGGGGGAGAGGCAAAATGGATGGCCAACTTATCCAATGAAAGTCAGATAGAATCCGAATAATTCAGCCAAAGTTTGACTCCTAAATTTTCGATCAATTGGAAGAAGAATGGCGCGAACCAAGTTCCTCACCAACTGAGGGTCAGAAAGTGCTGACCCACCTTCTGGGATCCGAATGTCGATTTGTTCAGAATCCATATATCCTCGGCTGAAAGCATCACTTCCAGCTGGTGCAGAAAAAATCGGTGCCTTTCCTTTCCTTTTGGCGGACGACTGCTCGAGAGGTGCCAACATCTACTCAGATGTGGATGGAGATGATGAATGCCCTTGATGAACTGGAGTTGATTGTCGGACGGGCACAGTAATGGTTAGCTGAACTCCTGACATAGAAGCGACAGTCGATGCGTCGATGATGACGACACCCTCATCCGATCGCGTGATGGCTGGAGGGGCTTCAGAAGATGCAGCGACCACCGAAGCATGCAGAGCGACAATGGGAGGTGCTACCAGCGGAACATTAGCGGAATTAGGGATGATCGAAGGGCCAGCTGCCCGACTCTTCTTCGATGCGTGCGATGAACCAGCGCCGGGCGCTACTCTCTTCCGAGTAGCAAATTGGCGAACTTCCTCCATAGAAATTTCGACAGGAAGATGCATCTCTACAAAGCAAAAAAGTTAGATGAATATCGAAAACCAATTGAATGATAGAAAAGACAAAATCGCAGACACTACATATACCTATGGACGGTGTCGGACCAAGTTCGACATCGTACAGAGACTCTTTGGTAATCAACTCCTTCTGCAGGAGAGTCCTCATATCCTTCAGTCAAAAAAAATCCTCTCGATCGGCTAGATCCATCCAACTATTCTTGTTCGAAAGGATATTTGGCTCTCCCCACATTGATGAAAAGTCCCAGGAAGAAGGAGAAGAAATAAAAAAAAAATTGGATCTTTCAATCGTGAATGAACGATGGAAGATCAGTGATGAAAGAAAGCTCCTTCCTTGGGATGAAATACCACCATCCATCGACCTTCGGATGAGGTCGAAGGGCAAAGAAAGATCTGAACAAAAAAAGCCAAAAAATTATTAGAATTAACCGACACAATAAAGCAAAAGAAACCAAAAGCCGAATGAAGTTCGGCACTAGCTAGGTCGGACAAATCCTATAATAGTCAAAAATGTTTCGCAGAAACTCTGAAATAGGAAACCTAAGGCCTGACCTAAGGTTTTCTAATTAAAAGAAAATAAAATCCAATGGAGGCGAGTACACCCGACCGTCGGAATCAGAAGCCAACAACTGAAAGTCCTCCGGAATCTAATACTGATCCCAAAGTCGCTCCACAATCGATATTGTCGGTGTGGAAGCTTCGACTGCCGAACCTCGCGATGAGCTACCATGACCAGCCATGCTTATAACTTAATAAAATAAATAAAAAGAAGCAAAAAGATGTCAAGAAAAAATGTTCGAATCTTGAACTTGAGAACTAAAAAATGAGAGAACAACCAGACTTACCAAAAGTTACTGCTGTTGAAAGCGACAGAAGAAAAACCTTCGGAGGGGGTTCCAGTATATATAGAATCCATCGACGGACGAGATGCACAGAAGCCTCACTAGATGCTGATATGTATCAATCGGAGATCGATCGAACATCAAATCCCTCAAGCCCTGAGACTGCTGATGGTGTCCATTGAAGCGTCAGACAATAAATTTATTGAAGACCGTAGTGGTCATTAATGATAAACGGCAGAACAAAATTCAAAGTGACACCACGTATTAACCTTCTGCATTCGCGTTCGGTGCATTAAGATAAAATATCAAATCATTGCACTGAACTTGGGCATGAGGGGGCAATTGTTGGAAGATGTTACTCCTTCGTCCGATTCATCAGCATTGTGGCCAACTGATCACCAGTTTTCGACGGACATCCACCGATACAATGATAGAAATGCCGACGCATTACCATTCGATTGGCGTGCAATTCAACAAAATCGATTAACCATCGGCCAGAAATCGTTTGAACAGCTGTCAACCGCCCTTCCTCGAGCCATCCGACCGATTATTGTTCGGTTTCAAGTCTTCCAACCGATCGATGATTGGTCGGCAGAGAGTCAACTAGCCAACCGATTGATAATCGATCAGTCCTAATTAACTGACTGACAGCCGATCGGCACAGAATCAACCCCGACCGACTGATGATCGATCGATCCCAAATCAGCCGACAGACCGACGGGAGCTCTCCAAATAATCCATCCAGCTCTCGATTGACCCTACAAAATTGCCTCCGAGAAAAGAGAACAACGATAATTAGTGGATAGTTTTAATCATTTACCCACGATCATACTATATCAAAAAAAGAGAGATCCACGTGCTCAGCGGTTATCACTCCGATATCTATAAAAAGGAGGTAACCTGATCGGTTTAAGCGATCTAATTTTTTTTAGAGCAACTTCTACCATTTTGCTCTCTGATTCTTGTTCGATTAGTCCACTCTACTAACTTAAGCATTGGAGGATCCTCACTGGAGCCAACTCCGATCAGTGTGGATTTATCTTGCAAGTTTTTCGGCATTCAATCATAGGTATAGGTGGATTAACCATAACACATATATTTGATGTTATCATGTCACCATGAACAAGGCCAGTATCATGTAGTTCTCCTGCTGCATTGCTTATTTGTATGGTTATATCACCGACCAGCTCTTCAACAATGCTAATACCTTTACAACCAAGTCATCCACATCCTTGTAAGTTAACAGTATGAGGCAGTGAGTCAATGGCATATAATGCTGGTGTCAGACCACCAAAACTCCTTGCTTCAGTCACGCAGCAAGCCTCCTGCAATGATGAAAATAGCATATGGCATTACCCCCAGAAACAATAATTAACAGACATACGACTAAAAGAATGGAGACATTTGCACTGAAAAGAAATCAACAGAAAATGTTTCAAAAGAACCAATTTCTACAATGATTCCCTTGGAAGTGTAAGATATTTGTTTAATGTCAAATTTTTCCTTCCAAAGAAACTTATCAATCACAAGTCCAGTTAGGGATGCCAGTGTATTTTTTAAAGAATTGTTCTTTCATGATGGATCTACATTCCAAAATTTTAAGTCAGAACATCCCCCGGATGGAAGGCCAGTTAGGACCATAATTAGTAACTGCTAAAGTAAATTTCACTTTAAATCAATACGTCTATTAATTATTACAGCTTCCACTCCTTTCTTCCAATCCAGAAACCTCTCCCTGTTCTTCATCAATGTCCTTAATAACTTCATGATGAAAAACTGAAAAATATATCATGGAGAGAGAGAGAGCAGGAAAAAAATATTAGGTAAGCCTAGAATTTGGAGATAAACACTTATTCTGTCATGCTTTATTAACACTAAAAATGAACAGTAAAATCATATCTAGTGCCTTCAAACTGCAAATGTGATTTGTCACTTCAGGTTTCATCAGGATCCAGATTCCAACTTGGAGAGACGCATTCATGGCAGAAGAAGATGATGGAATGTCTCCTGCAGCATTCACATCTAAAAGTGCATAACAAGGGCTCCCTTCTTGGTCATCCAAAAGGCTGCAAAGAGGCCTGACTGACTTGGGCAGTTGCCACGTCAGTCTGGGTTGTAGGTCCAAGTGCAAGTTAGCATCTAAACTTTGTGTCTCATTGTAGGCCCAAGTCCAAGTTTGAGTCAAGTAAAGCCTCAAACAGATCTAACCCTGGCCAAATCCATTTACAAAGGTCTGGAGTTTACCATTCAGACTTGTCCAGACAAGGATGGAGGGCTATTGAAGTCATATTGGCCCACTTGAATAGCTTTCTGATGCAAGTAAGTTGGATGGTTATATGCTAGATTGGTATAGAGATGTTGCTCATGGTGTATGTATGCTGCAGTCCCGTTGTGGTAACATACTCAAGATGAACCACAAAGGCCAGGTTTGTTATTCTTTTTCTGAAAACTATTACGATCTCCGTGAAAATAATGTCTCCCTTCTTTATAATGCATCACCTTTATAATTTATTTATTTATTTTTTGGCAAAGCTTTATAATTTACTGATTGCCTTAATTCGAGCATCATGAAGAATTTGAGTGGATATATAGGCTTTAGCATTGTAAAAGCCCATGCACGTGGATTGGCCTTCATATGTGTTGCATGTGGTTAGCCATGTTTCTTTTTTCTTGACAAGCAATAAATATTTAAGTTGCATCTCCGTCTATCTTTAGTCTGCACATTTTTGTTTCATTGTTCATTCTGCACGGTTTTTTTTTTTTTTTTTCTTCATATTTTTACGGGCAGATTTAGTGCAGAATCGATAAGCTGTATTATGTAGATACTAATAATCTCCTTCAAGAAAACATGCCAGTATAAATTATACAAGTGTCATATACCTAAATATCTAGGTTTTTTGTTTTTTTTTCCAACTTTTATACATGTATGAATAACTTGACTCTACCAATAATGAGTCTAGCCCATCATAACAAATTTGAAAGTGACTTTTTTTTCTTTTTTTTTCTTTATGAAAGATTGGCCAATGAAGTAGATATTGAAATAACTTGCAACATATCCTTCTTGTATCTCTCAATAAATTAGAAAGTTTGGAAAGACTTTGATGAATAATACATATTCCCTCCTCTTATTATATAAAAATATTTTAAAAAATAAATATATAATACAATTAAAATTACCCTCACGTATTTTTGTGTCTCTTTTTTTTTTCTTGGTTGGAACTAGATTCCTGGACATGTGTCTAAAACCAATTCTCGTCCACCGGCTAAAAGGCTTTCAAAAGGAAAGTCAATCTAAAATCAAGCGCCATGTACGACCATGGTGGATTCGACGGCAAAATGCGGGTAATCCCGGTCCTTATCGGGTACCTAAAATTTAAATTTTTGAGGGAATTGATGACAGCATGCAACTTTGAAGATTCTCCTTAGAAAACCACGTAATCCTCTCAGTAATCCACATCACAGAGGATGGTCGTTTCACCGAGCACAATTTTCCCATAGTTTGCACACCAACCTCGCGGGGACAAACGACGGAGACTACCGTGCATAAGGGGGCAGAGTGAAAGAAGGAGGAAAAAAAGAAAAAGGTACAACCAAGAAATAGAAAAGAGATCTCGCTATTCCCCATAGCCATAGGAAAAGAACTTTGAAATTTCAAATTCAAATCCCCTCCTATGTAACTTTAATTCAACAATGGGGTGATGATGTCCCGTGACCTGTCATTAATGCAGAGCTGATGGTCGTAAACGAATCATGTATCATGTTGAACCTACCCATAATGGGTCGGCACCCGGGCCTGAAACGGATCATGCCATATATTACGTACCTTGAAATAGATCATGCAAGATGACATAAAATTTTGCATCATGGTCACTGAAGGGGCAAGCGTCCCCACGCTGTGTTTGTGTTTAAATTCCACCCTTCCTGTCCTGAATATAGAAATACAGAGCATGTACAACCGACGCAGCAGGAACACGACAATGCGGGCAAACCATACATTCTGCCCCTCTCGTTTGTTTTATTTCTTTCTTTTGTGGTGTGGTGAAGGATGAAAAATGAAAACCAGCTATAGATATTATTTATCAATCAGCTAATTACACTGATTAGACAAGACGAAAATATTCATGAACAAATTGAGGTGGGGTTTGGAGATCAACAACTTTGGCAAGCATCCGGCTGGCGAACAATCAGTGAATAATTGACTAATTGTTTCAATAAAATCATGAAAACAACTTAATAAATATTGGTCTTTGGTTTCTCTCCTTGGCTGCTACAGCGTTTTAGAGTTAAAAATCCCCCAGAAAAATCCAAGGCCGTGTATATATTTTCCTTTATTATGTCCATTGATATAATCCGAGGAATGAGAATGCAACCTGCCACGAGTGCCACAGACATCAAAACAAGAACACTCACCTTGCTCAGGAAAGGAAAACAGGATTTGCTAATAAGATATTCCACATAACCAATCGCTTCTAAAAACCAGAGGGCAAAGCAACATAGAGTTGTTGGTAGAAAAATCCAACCTGTCTGGACCTGACGAGACACTACAAAGCGACAATATAAGCATCAGAGGTTGCGTAAGGAGGAAAGATACAAAGCCCAGCACTTTTAATTCTAAATAGGTCTCTTTTAACATTAACATTAACTAGCTCAGATCTGAAAACTTTATGGTACAGATGTCTGCGGAACATCATATTCCTCGTGAAGAGCCCTTGATATGGCTCTGATGGTATTTGGAGTTGTCCTGCAACAACCTCCGATGAGAGAAGCTCCAGCGTCGCGCCATATGCTAACATACGACACAAAATCTTCGTCTGAAACTCCAGTGGACAACTGCAAGGGTTAGGAAAGACATGATTACAACATCTGATCCACGCCATCATATACCACTGAAGGTTGGAACACACACACACATATATATACATGTATATATACATAAATATATACATATGTATATGTATGTATGTATGTGTATATGTATGTATATGTATATGTATATGTATGTATGTATGTATGCATAGTTTAATTTGATCCAAACAACAACAACTAAAAACAAAAGAAAAGAAAAATTCTCCAAGGAAAACTGGAAACGGTGATCATGAGGCCACAGCACTTCAGTTTATTGTTTTCTTGCAAACACATGCTCACCGAGCCCTCTAAATTAAATTTTGAAAAACATTTAAATAGCATCAAAAGTGTAGAATAGTGCCAACCGGAAAACAAGTTTAGCTTAATAATCTGGAAGGAGAAGCTAAGATATCGATGGAGCCATTAAAGGAGTTGAAGCCATTCACAGCAGAGATATCTCTATACAGATGAATAGTTAAAATGTTTAAACCAGCACATTACAAGGGCTTCTTTGTGCTGCCAGCAATTGCAATCATTTTTCTGTAAAATTTAGATGCTCCCATTTTGATGGGTTAGTCTGCTTCCACACTCACTGCTCAAACCATAAAAACATGAAGATTTAACTACAACAAGTAACAACATATATACTTATTCCGTAGAGATAATTGAATACTTTTTGATAGAATATTATTTCTGAGAGAAGTGGTGATTAACTTGCCACCACTTTATTAGATAAAATATCGGTAATTTAAACAGACAAGGCAACAAGGACATACATTCTCTCAATAAGAGCAGCACCATTAATTCAGAATTCCTAATTTATGTAGTAATGAACTTACCACCCATTCTTTTTTATCAGCATCATATCTCTCCCCACTGTTTGGATAGACTAAAATTGGTTTATCCGTAACCTGTACAGAGAAATCATAGTTTGTCATCCAATGCACAGTAAAAATGAGATACAGGATGCATTTGTATAGCCTCAATTAGAATCTTTAAATAATACACTCAAAGAAATCATCCATAAAGACAGTGTAGGTTATAATCAGGAATTGGATAGAGTCAGTTAGACTATTATAATGTGATAAAAAATTCTAGACAAGAAAGTAGGAACGAACAGCTATAGATGCATGTATATGTATTTATGCATTTATCTGAGCATGCATTAAAGAATGCATGCATGCAAGTATCCACATAAAAATATGATTAAGGGAAAAGCCTCAACCATGAGAATCAAAGGCCAATTACTAAAAGAACATTGTGAAAGCTACAGATTTTCAAACTAGTCATATTTGTTTATTTCATCAATGCTTTTTCTTGCAAAAACTGATAAAACAGTATCAAATGAGATGTCTTAGGTGCATGAATGGATACAAATCTAAAAGCCAAGCATATAAATTATATGATTGAATTATTGGCAGGTGCCTTCATCAAGAAAACATGAGCTTTAGTGCCCTCTCAAAGCTCCAGAACCACAAGAGTCATATAAATCAACCAACAATTAGCAGATTCCTTGCTAATACTAGTGTTCGATTTGAGATATGATACAGATTGTCGATTCATTACTGCATTTCAGAGAGAATCTTTACTAGATTCTTTTTACTTTTCTTTTTTTAATAGTTACAAATGATGTTTGAGTAAAAACATGGAATGGATGCAGAGAGAAAAGATGAAAGGAAAAAAGAAAAGTTCGGGAGAGGAGATAAAAGATGGAAAACATAAAAATACACTCATTAAATTGACTAAGCATTTTTGCACGTCAAGTTAAAAATCATAAATCCAGAAGTGGGGAATGATGTCAAGAAGAAGTTGAAAGGAATCCCATTTTGCTAAGTCAATCAAGGATGGGTCTCTCAATGCATGCAAGACAATGCAAACATTTATATGTTCAACATATTGTCAGAAAGCTAAGGAGCATTTAGCATAGAAGAGAACTAAAAATATGCATCCGATTTTGCAGAGAAAAATAACATGGTTGTTCATACCTTCTGAATAGAAAGAATTAGCCCATGAATAAATCTTGGAGGAGTGCAGTTGATTCCAACAGCAACAACCCTTTTACATGAATTGGCGATAGAGGCACACTCAATTAATGAATCTCCACTTACCACATTCACACCATCCTTCGAGTTGAAAGAAAACCAAGCTGGAATCTTTGTATTATTCTCCTCAACAAGCTCAGCATATGCCTGCAAAAGCACAAATCGCAACACCTTTAACAATAACACGCTGAACCAAAATCTAGTGAAATAGTAACAGAATTTGCTGCGGATTATACGCACGAAACTTAGAAGAAATCATTAGATTCCTAGTAAAGCCTAGTTATAAAAATATAAATGAAATATATCAGAATTAAAATATAAATGAAATATCAAAGTAAGATGTTCACAAAGTAGAGTGGAGCTTATATTTAGGCTGTTGGACTGAGCTCTTTGGCTGTTTTTTTCTATGTTGGGTTGTATCCTTTGTTCATTTTCTCAATTAATCGGATTGGACTGTGTCTGATCTTTTCTCAAAAAAGACATTCCCAAAGTACCGAATATTCAGTTGAACACAACATAATCCCATGGAGCACTTAAGAAACAATTTGCAGAAAGCAGTTGGGTGTAACCTGATCAAACTTAGCTTCCTTGCCATCCATTTTGAAAAATTAAATAATATCAATGTAATAGTAGAGCCTAATATGGTAGCAACAAGAAATCAAAAAATTTATATAACATATCAGTTTAAAATGCATATACAATACTAATATTCAATTGATGACATGCATTTCAAACAACCTTAAGCCCTTAGTGCAAAATGATTTGTAGAAAGCAGCTGGGCATAACTTTATTTTTTTAACGAAAAATAAAAAGACAAACAAAATAAAGCTTATTAACCAGAATTTACCTGAGCTTCTATTTTATTTGGGATTGTTTCAAAGGCGATCAGATCAGCACCTGCATCTGCAAGCACCTGAAGTCTTCTCCTATGAAAATCTTTCAAAGTTTCCAGGGTAACTGCTTCACCATAGTCTCCACTACAAACATTAGTCGTACAAGAAGAGGCAACATTTCTCAGAGCACATGTTAACACTAACAAATTGACAATAGATAGCTCACAAGTCCCACCTATATTCAGAACCATCTGCTAAAAATGCTCCATAGCTTCCTATGGAGGCAGCCACCAAAATGGGATGTTGCTTGTACGTAGCTTCATTGTCTTCAACATTATGAGAATCTTTAGAATACTCCTTCTGGAACACATCACGTGCTTCACAAGCAATTTCAACACTTTTACGCAATAAATCCTCACTTTCTTCCTTAGAAATACCTTTGGATTGAAATCCCTGAATGGTAGCCTGCACCAAGTGAAATGATCACAATTAGAAGTGCGCATGAGATGACATTATCAATAAAAGAAAAAAAATATACTAAAAAAAAAAAGAGCAAACACACCTGATAAGATGCTGTAATCAAAACATTTGCACCTGCTTCAAGGTAGTCTAAATGAACCTGCTTTCATTAGGATGTAAAGGAATGGTGCACACGGGAACAATGTGGTAATTTCTCAGGAAAATAATAAAGAGGAGGAGGCAAATAATGACACCGAGGGGTGTTACCATAAATAATACATTACAGTGGCGTTACTTTTTAGAAGTTCAAGGGATAAAATGAAGAAAGAAAAGAATGGCAGCCCACAGCAGCCTGACTTGATTTGAGGGTGTCAAAATTCTTCTAAAGAATGCAATTTTGGCATTATACCTTGTCATGACCCATGGAACAAAGTAATACCTAATAGGCTTTTGCTATGGTGCTCCTTTATAATGTTTTATTATAAGGAACACTTAAGGTATTACACATTATCATCTTTTATATATTTTATTATTTTTTTAAAAAATAATATTTTATTATTATTATTTTCTTTCTCCCTCCATGGCTCCTCCACCTCCCTCTGCACTCCTCCTCCTTTGGTGGCCCACGGAGAAGGCTTTTTTGAAAAAAAAAAAAATGAAGTTCAATTTAATTACTGAACTTACCATCAATTTCAATATTGAAATAATTCTAATTTTTGAAATATTTACCGCAACAGCCATGCATATTAGCACTTCAATCGTCCGAGTGGTCCATATTTAATCTGACAGTCAGAAATAGATGAACAATAAAAAAACTAAAATATCCTTTGGAGCACCGCAGCAAAATCCTACCTAACAATATCCATGTTTCTCTTTCACCAAAAAACCAAGCTATTGACTGCAGCCTTCCTTTCTTCAAGTCACCAAAAACCAGAACACAGCCTCACTTGAAATGTTATAAAAAACAATAAATCAAAATAACCGCTTAATTTTAGAAGGGGAAAAATATCGCTGTAAACGAGTTTTAATGTAACAAAACAGTCATATAAAATCTTTATTCACTGTTAACTGAACAGTATACAGTCAGCAGATATAGGAGAAATTGAAATAGGGCAATCCTTTGTAGATAAAAAGGGGCAAAAACTTTTTTTTTGCCTTAATTTCTAACTTTAGTTGAATTCTTTCCAATGAAAATAGTTGGTTTATTGCAGTTAATCATGAACTTTTCCCAGCCTGACTTTGAATTTGATTCGGAATATATATCCGCATAAAATCTCACTAAATGAGCATACGTTGAGACAATAAAAGGCAAAAAAAGGAAAACATGTTTCTCTTAGAAACTTAAAAAAATGGCGTACGACCAATAGAACCTATAAAGATCGGAATAAGATACTGCAAAGGAGTAGAAGAGAAAAAGAAGCGAAATTTACCTTTCTGATGAGATGGGGGGAGTTGATGAGGCACTTAGCGCTCCAGAGGGGGTCGTTCAGATCAGCGCCGTTGGCTTCGAGCTCCGTCGCCAGCCCACCGTCCATGACGGCGCACCCCCCGGCCTCCCGCAGGAATTCTCGCATCAGCAACCATGGTTCCGTTGTCCCGAATCCCATGTCTCAGGAAGAAGAGAAGAGAGAGAGAGAGAGAGAGAGAGAGAGAGAGAGACAGAGAAAAGGGGGAAGAAACTGAAGAAGAAAGAGAGGTGGGGTGGGGGGAACCGGGGAGGCGGTGCCCCACCTTATACCGGGAAGATTGGAGTGTGATTCCCAAAATGCCCCTGGTTGGAGATGAGAGCTCCATCGTAGATGGTGACAAATGGCGATAGACATTAGAAGGGTTAACGGCAACGTCGCTTGATGTAGCCCATGAGAGATATTTTAGTAAAATAATAATAAACTTTGCGTCTAAACTTTTGTGACGAGCTGAGATCGCCAATATTTAGGAGAAATACTCTTAATTTTGACCCATAATTTTAATTCACTTGACGCGAGTTCTGATCCTGCCACATTGCCTTCAAATTTCCTCTTCTTTCCTGGGGATTTGCATGCATTATTACAATATTTTTTGAGACCAAGGATGATACTTTGACACGAAGACAACCTACTCCTGTTGAGTTAGACGGCCAGTTTCATGTCAGTGAGGGAAAGGGTTGGAGGTGAGGAGGTGATTGGATCAGATTCTTGGCCTGGCTATTGATAGGATAAGCACACTCAAAGATGGTGATGGCTTTTTCTTCAAGTCTAGTACGTACGCATAGAAATTAACGGAATATATTAGACTCTGTTCCTATCTTTACCATCCAAAGAACACGTGGAAATGCTCCAAACGTAGTGCAATGAATATGTCTTTAAGGTAGAAAATGACATTTCCGCTAGAATGGAATATGGTGTCATCAAAAATTTTGACGCAGCACAATGCAATGCTCCTTTTATATGGTCCGGTGCAATATTTATCCTAAAAATGGAACATTCGTTCCTTCTAACATAAAAAATTTAGAGGAAGCAACATTTCTATTTTATACTTAATGGCAATCGATGTAATGAAGTAACATATAAGGTCTATCTTAGAGGACATCAGTGGAGATATAGATGCTTTATGTTCACGCATGTATGGATGTCTGTCACCTTAGCAGTCCTTAAAATAGTGTAGATAGATCCGGAGATGCGCATGTCAATAGAAGTGTACAATTTGAATCACATCTAAGAGCGTGTAGATCTAATCATTAACTTCCCTGTTACTATACGTAAGCTAGAATAATCTTTGTCAAAACATGTTGTTCGCTAAATAACGCACTTCCGATTCAAATGTTGCTTAAAACTACTTAGAAGTTGACGTGTAGGCTATGGCGCATGAGACGAAGTAGGTTACCGTCACCATCATGTTAACCGAAAATATACGGAGAAGAAGAAAAACTCCCTCCTAAACCGTGCTGATGATGTACTTTTAATATAGACAAACTGAAGTATGCAGACGGGTGGTCGCAAATCCGAACACAAGGCACTTGAGATTAAGACATCATAGAATCATAAAGCCATTATATATCATATAAGGTGAAAAATTATTGGTTAGAATAATTTTATCACGTATATCTTGCCCATCTAATAACAAACAAGCACATCATCTATTTATTAAAAAAAATATGCACTCCTATTCAAGTTTGATTAAAAATTCTAAGTGAAAAAAAATTATTGTTAACTATGATAGGCCAATTGACAAAAATTTACTATTTTCAATAGAAAAAAGTTCGTTTGCATGGATAATGCGCCAATTTGTTATTGGATGGTGCAAGATACAATCATTGTAACTAATAAATTCTTCATATAAAATATAGATAAAGCTGATAAAAATTCTACAAGTTAACTAATTTTTCGTTAATTGCTAACCATGGCTGGCCATGATTTAGTAAGGAACTATTAACAGCTAAAGCTTTTATTGGCTGCAAGGTGAAGAGGTGAGCCATGTTTTGAATAAAAAAAAAGGATGGGATCCACCATATTTTGAATAAAATCGCCTACACTCACTTATCACTTATGCGCCCACCCTTAGGGCCCGCTGGTGGATTTCATAGTGATAGTGTATGCAAAAAAATTTTATCCAAAAAAATCATATAGAATGTTAATATAAAAACTAATTTTCATACTTGTACGAAGATTTAATCTAAATCACCTATGGATCTTTTTAACATGCTGAAATAAGATTTAAATAAAATCTAAAATAAAAAATAAAGAAAGAAGATTACTTATCTGAATAGTTTTTCTTTATTTTTGATCGGATCGAATCCGATAGATTTTTAAAATTTCTATCGAAGTCGTGCATATGTCCGACTTCTACTAGTATTCATAAAGAGTCGAATTCTGGTTGAAATGCTGAAGCTAGTAGAGTGCTAGCACTTTATAAGCCTCGTTTCTGAACTTGGATCTAAAACTTTTCTTCAACTTGAAGAGAAAGAACAACAATACGAACTCTTAGCATAGATCTAATAGGACTTTCTTTAGAATGCTTTGAAGAGAAGGAAAACATTTTCTTCCTTTCTTTTCCTCTTACAAAACTCACTATAGATCTCATCTATAGAGTATGGGAGGCGTGGAGATGAAGAAAAAAGCGAGGAGGGCATGGAGATGGGTGGTGTGGCAAGGTTGTTACAAGAACTCTCTATATCTCATCCTCTCCCATGCCCTCCACCTCTCCTCTTCTTATTTTGGATGCCTAAAAGGAGTCTTAACCTTTTAAGACTTCTTCCTAGTTCAAATCTAATTTGATTAGAGATAAAACTTATCATGATAGAGTCCTAAATGAGATGGGAAAGCCCATCACTTATCTCCACGTGCGCCCAAGAGAAGGGGTGCATCTTCATGCACTCCATCTCATTTTTTAGCTTGTAACAAGAGAGAGAATCTTAGGAAAAGGAGGCTTAGTGTTCTTCTTTAATTGGGTTCGAGTTTGGATCCAATTCGAATTTGATTTGAATCCGATTTGAGTCAAATTCGAAAAGGCTATCAAAATCAATCTGATTAGGTTTGATATCCAAGTCCAACTTGGATAATTAAATTCAATTAGCCTCAAACTAAGTCAAGTTTAATTAAATTATAATCTAATTTAAATTTATTTAGACTTGATTTATAATTTAATTAAACTCAATTATATTATAATGATTGTAATTAAGTCCCTCATGCTAATGATTAGTAGCTGCTAAATTTATAATCTTTACAAATTAGCAGTTTCTAATTTCAAATCACCAATCCAATTGATAATTTGATTATGATCCAAGTTATTAAACAAGTCAAGCTCCTTTTGTGTGTAACCCTCGGGTTCTATTCTATCTGGTAGTGAGACATACAGTGATCTCTATTGCAGTATCATCAAAACTTCTTTCGATGGATCGAAATAATTTCAGCTCAATCCTAATTAAATTTGTTAATTCAAAAATAATCTTGATGAGTTCTTATAATCTACCAGTGATGCCTAGTAATATGTAGTGGCAACCCAGCAGAATAAAAAAGTTTGAATCTCTAGGTGCAGTTATCATATAATCAAGTTTTTCTATCAAAAATTTTGATAGAATATAGGTCATAAAAATTCATCAAATCCTAAACATCTGTCATATGCTAGACATAATTAGCTCGAGTCCATTCATGAATTCTAATAAAAATTTCTTTTCATTATCATGCTACTGAAGCCATAGATTTAAGGACTCAGTCTTTTAGATCGCATAGGACTATTTCTCTCATTATTATAGAATGTGAGTATGGTAGTACATACTATTGCAGTGATTTTGAAAATCACTACAATAGATTCTACGATAGCGGTTATGAATAACCGCTATCATAGATCGACCTATAGCAGTGGTTACATAAAAATGCTGCAATAGATCGATCTATAGTAGCGGTTGATGATAACCACTACTATAGATTAGACCTATGGTAGTGGTTAATGAACCACTGCCATAGATCGGACCTATGATAGTGGTTAGCCATAACCACTGCAATAGACCAAATTTATTATAGTAGTTAGCTATAATTGCTGCTATAGATTTGATCTATGATAGCAATTTTTTATAACCACTATTATAGGTATAGTCTATTGCAGCGATTTCTTATAATTGTTGCTATATCTTTTTTCATATTTTTTTCTAAATATTATATAATTTTAAAATTTAATATACATCTTCATCGTACATTATCTTGATAATTATTATTAGAGAGTTGTCACAAAAGGTCACCTCAATCCGATAGCCCTAGCTTCATCAATCAGTAAAATTTGATTTCAACGATCATGAATGATGATGCGATGATTTGATAGATGAAGATCATTGACGGATTCAAAAATCTGCAATGATGATCTTGGTGATGTTTATATTATACTATCAAAGTTTTACTTCAATCAGATATCATTATTATGGTCAATTTAGTATGGAATGATTTTGACCGTTAAATCAGAAACAAGTGATCAAAAAGTCAAATGATGTGCGATTATGAGATAATTTTTTAGTTAAATGATCTTGACCATAATTTTAAACATTTTATATGACGATGATCATAAAATCCAAATCATTTCTGTATGAACTATTCATATTAAGCAAATCTTGCAAAAGCACAAGCATAATTACTAAAGGAGTTTAAGAAAAGGTATCGAACGACGTATAGTTTTGGATAGTTCATAAACCCATGGTTTAAATTTTATGATCACCACTATAAAAATGATTAAAGTAGTAGCCAAGATCATTTATCTAAAAAATTATCTCATGATCGGATGCCATCTGATCTTTTGATTATTCATTTCTCATTTAACAACCAAAATAATTATATACTAAATTGATTATGATAACAATATCCAATTGAAGTGAAACTTTGATAGTATGATACAAATGACATCGAGATCATCATTATAAATTTTCGAATCAATCGATGATCTTTATCTATCAGATCATCATATGATCATTCATGATCGTCGAAATCAAATTTTATCGATCGACATAGCTAGGGCTATCGGATCGAGGCGGTCTTTTATGATGATACTCTAATAATAATTATTTAGATAATGAATGATGAAGATAGACTTTAAATTTTAAAATTATATTATATTTTAAAAAAATATAAAAATTTATATTTGTATTTATAGTAATGGTTAGTAAAAATCGTTGCGATAGGCCTATTGCAATGGTTGTTAACCGCTGCTATAAGATATATAGCAGCGGTTTCTGACAACCACTGTAATAGACCTATGACAGCAGTTTTAAAAATCACTGCCATAGGTCCAACATAAATAAATTTTTGCTCCGCATTGATCTTTTCATCTTTTCGGCTTCCACTTTCTCTCCTCCCTCTCCCTCTCTACCTGAGCCCTAGCTACCTTCCCCGCCATCGACCCGCCTCCACCGGCCTGCCTCATCGTCGGCCACCTCCATGCCCGCCTTCCTCTATCTCTCTTTCTCTCTTCTCACCTTGGCTCTAGCCACCACCCCAAGTTGGCCTGCCCGCCGCCGCCCCCTCCCTTAGTCCAACGACCGGCTTGGGCTCCCTCCGACTTTGGCTCCCTCAGCTCTCTCCCTCCCTAAGCCCCGCACCAGCTTCCTCCCTTCGCCACTGCCCCCTCCCTCAACCTCGGCGCCCCCTTCCCTCTAGCATCACCACGGGCCCTACCTCCCTCGGTCCTGGCCCTCCGTCGGCCTACCTCATCACCAACCTGCCCTACTGGTGGCCCTGCCTCCCTCGGCCCTGCCCCAGCGCCCCCTTTGGCCACGCCCCACCACCCTGCCTCACCCTGCCATCGGCTGCCTCCGCTGGTACCCTTTATCCCCACTATTTTTATTAATTTATTTATTAATTTATATGTTTTAAATTTTTTATTAATTTACCTTTCTAAGCATATATATTATATGACTTGGATTACTAGCATGTTAATATGATTTTTGATGCTTAATAAATATAATATTAAATTTATTATATTATTCATAAATTATTTATTATTATATTCATAAATTAAAATATATTTATAATTTAATATTATATTTTAAATTATTAAATTTAATATTATTCATAAATTATTTATTATTTTATATTCATAAATTAAAATATATTCATAAATTAATATTATATCTTAAATTATTAAATTTAATATTAATAAAAATATTATATATCATTTTTTATTTTATTATTTATGTAATATTTATTTAAAAAAATATTTTTTTTATAAAGAGGCTATGATGATTTTTGATAGAAAATGGTTAGACCGTCACCATCCCGTGAGATTAGCTCCGCCGAACCTCGAGCGGCCCGCCAGCACGCGGCTACAGCTGTCACCATCAACCCATCGCACATGGCACCTTCCCATGAGACTGGCTTCGTTGAACCTCGAGCGGCCCGCCAGCATGCGGCTGCAGCTGTCACCATCAAGCTCCACTATAAAAAAGGACCCCTCCAGATATACTAACTCTAATCTCTTTGATCTCTAAACTCTCCTCCTCTTCTCTAAGCTCCAGAACTCATTCCGAGCATTCCATTCCTGTTGGCCAAAGCTGACTTGAGCGTCGAAGGGTCCTATCGGAGCCACCCCCCACCGACTTCGGATGGAACTTTATTTTGCAGGTTCCCGACGGCGACCTCAACGGCCTCGACGCCAGCAACCTTCGACGACGATCAGTTTCTGCACCAACACAAAAAATTCTCAATAAAATGATATGGTTGAAAGGCATAATCGCATTTTGATGGATATGGTGAGGAGTATGATTGGTAAATTCTCATTATCCTGAATTTATGGGAAGAAGCCTTAAAAATCGCTATGTATACCTAAATCGGATACCTAATAAGGTCGTTCCTAAAATTCTTTTTAAGTTATGGACAGGTAGGAAACCAAGTTTAGGACATCTATATACTTGAAGTTGTCTAACAGAGGCTCGATTGTATAACCCATAAGAAAAGAAATTGAATCGTAGAACAGTTAGTTGTTATTTTATAGGGTATCCAGAAAGATCAAAAGATTTTAGATTTTATTATCCATGACACACCACTAGAATTATTGAAACTGAAACTGCTAGGTTCATTGAGGATGGTGAAAATAGTAAAAGTGGTACATCATATAATGCAGTATTATAGAAAATAAGAGAATATCTTTCTATTATAGTAATATCTAGAGATATTCTACTTGAGTCTGCTCAATATGAAATTATGGAACATCAATAGGTGATTGATACACCACTTTCTGAATAGACTATCAATGAACCTAATCTAATTGAAAATAATCATAATAATGATATTGAACCTAAAATATTATGAAGATCTACTAGAATTTGAAGATCGGTTATTTCAGATGATTATATTGTATACTTACAAGAATGTAATTATAATATTGGAATAAAGAATGATCCAGTTTCATTTAAGGATATCATGAAAAATGATGATTCTGAACTTTAGTTAGATGCTATGAAAGATGAGATGGAATCAATAAATAAAAATCAAGTTAGAAAACTTGTCGAATTACCTGAAGGATTTAAGCCTGCAGATTGTAAATAAATTTTTAAGACCAAATGGGATTCTAAAGATAATATCGAGAGATATAAAGCTAGACTTGTAGTAAAGAGATTCACTCAAAAGAAAGATATTGATTATCATTAAATATTTTTTTTTATTTCTAAAAAAAGATTCATTCAGAATCATTATGGCATTAGTAGCTTATTTTGATCTAGAGTTACATTAAATGGATGTCAAGACTACGTTCTTGAATGAGGATTTAAAGAAAGAAGTATATATGGAACAACCTGAAGAATTTTTTGTGCAAGAAAATAAAATACTAATATATAAATTAAAGAAATCTATATATGATTTTAAATAAGCTTTCAGACAACCGTACTTAAAGTTTAATTATATCATTATTTTCTTCAAATTTAAAGAAAATATTATTGATCAATGTATATATCTGAAGGTGAATGAAAGTAAGTTTATATTTTTGATACTATATGTAGATGATATCTTACTATCCAGCAATAATTTGGATCTCTTGCATCAAACTAAAAGTTTGGAGGGGAGAGAGGGGAGGGGTGCGTGTGGTGTGAGGGGTTGCTGCTCCTACGTTAAGCTCTCATGATGCTATGAAGATGTTATAATTTTTTCTAATGCCAGGAAAGCAGACATTTTTTTCTTTGAAGACTTGACTTTGTGTTTGTGGAGCCTCATACTCAACCTAACTAATATGAATTAGTGCTAAAAATAAAGAAGAAAATTATTAGACATCTAGGAGTATGTATAACTCCAACACTTTCTCTCACTGTGAACTTTATGCTGACAAAGTTGAAGTTGCCATACAAAGCTTCAAATCCTTCGACCACCAATTCTTTTGATCAAAATATCCACTACCTAATTCTTTGTAGAAATTGAAAACCAGCTAACTTCTTTATCTGCAATTTCTCTCTAAGAAAGTGACAATAAATCTAGATGTATTTCATTTGCATGAAACATCAGATTTTTAGTCAATCAGATGGTACTCTTATTACCATAATAAAAATGAAAAGTATAGTGATTGTTCATATCTAAAATGCCAATATATTCAAAAAAATCTTGTCTCATCAAATATGATTTAGCTATAGATTTCTAAATAGAATAATTATTATTGTTTAGTTTGTGGAGCAGACAAATGATATCAAAAATATCCATATTAATGTTGTTGAAATCATCAAGCACAATCCTAATATCAAAATACAATAGAGTTCATATATTTTCGCACATGCATGATGGAGTACTAGAAGCCTCAGAAGCATGCCAAACGATAGCCCCCAAGGCCACCAATAGTCAAGTTAATGCTTTAAAAATAATGATATCTTCAAGGAACTAAAGACTACATGCTTACTTATTGCATAATCGATCAGTTAGAGATGATTGGTTATTCAGATGCAGATTATGTTGATTGCATTGATAGTAGGAAGTCCACATCAGGTTACATCTTTTTATTAGCTAGTAGAGCAATCTCATGGAGAAGTGTAAAATAGTATATTATTGCCTGCTCTACTATGAAAACTGAATATATAAACTGCTATGAGGCTTCTTCACATGCTCTATAGTTGAGAAAATTCATCTCAGGGCTCGGAATTATGGATTCTTTTTTCAAACTACTGAAAATTTATTGTGACAATTCTGCTATAGTTTCTTTTACTAACAGTAGCAAGATGGTCAATGCAAATAAGCACATTGATGTTAAATATCTTGCATAAATAAGAGAATTAGTAGTCATCAGGTGTCTATTGATTTTATTGATACTGATTGTATGATAGCTAACCCTTTAAAGAAAGATTTAGTGCCCAAAATTTTCAAAGAGCGTATAAAAGTTATGGACATTTATCATTAAAATATTTAATTTATAATAGACACTTATTATGAGATTTTTTAATATTTTGATGATTACTATTACTTCTATTTAATTATTGTTTGTATACATTATAGTTGATTTTTATCAAAATTAAAGTAAATAGAAATATCATTTATGTGATATAACAGTGGGACCATTATCATAGGCATTATAATTTTTGATAGCCTATGTATTCTAGCATATAAGACTGGGTTAAGTGAGAATTATTGATATCATGATACATGGAAGAAAGTATGTCAATTGAGATGTATAACCACCATGATTTACATCAATATTTTTTATTTAATCAAAGTATAAAGGATCTTTCAAGGAATAGATAATTGAACGAATTTTTATAAAATAAGTGCACACTTATCGGATCAATTTCAAAATTTTGATTTAGGATTGTTATTTTAAAAAATTAAAAAAATTATTTATTTTTTGAAATATTTTGGTAAAATTAAAAAATTAATTTTAAGTAATAATATAGGCCAAATGGAAGAATGCTGGATCTAACTCCTAATGTGGCCTAATTATCACTTAGTTAGGTAACTCATCGGTCAAATCCTGAATTAATTACGGTGAGTCTAATTAATTAAAGAGTTCTATTTCTGATAAGGCTTAGACTGAAATTTCTACTCTAATCAGGATTAAGTCTTTTGATGGAATAAAATAAGTGCAGGTATAAATAGAGGTAGCCTGGTCTCTTTTCTCTAATTCTTAGGAGGGTGCGACGATTTCCATCAATCATCCATATTAAGGTGGATGGTGAGGAAAGAGAAGACCAGCTGTCTGTGGAGGATGGATCTGATGCTTTGCGAGCTACGTGATTATCATATTGGTGAGATGATGGTGCAAGATATACTTTATTTTGATTTTGCATGAATATTGGAGTATGATCTAGGAATAAAAGATTAAAATTATCTAACATGGGAAGCCACCATCACGAAGGTATATTTATATGTGATTATATACTAACAGATTTTGCTTATTAATTACTTTACGATTAAACTAGTTCACCAGCTCAACAATGGAATCTAATCAATAATTAGTATGTAGCGAATATGGGCTACATCATGACATGATAGTGACATCACCTCCGTCTGGCCACATTAGAGAGGCTAGAAATTGAGGGAAAAATTATTGGTCGAACAAGGTCATCACATCATTTTTGGACTAGTTTAATTAAATTTTTTGACACATTGATAAGAAAAAAGTAAATTACTGATGGAAAGAGAGAAGAAAATAATCACGATTTTCACTTTCCCTCCTCTCTCAAGGAATCAATCATGATTTTTTTTGATTGAACTGGACTAATAGGAGGCCAAAGATATAGAGGGGTTATGGCATATCATGGTGGCGATGTTATTACTGTAGCAACAACTTAGATCATAGCTGTTGGGAGAGGAGGAAAAGAGAAAGAGAGGAAGGAAAGAAAAGATCAAATAGGTGGGGGGGATAGAAGGGGCGATACTTTTGCCATCGTTAGAGCGAAAGAAGAGAAAGGACTACTTGGCATGATGGATGTAAAGATTGTTGAAGCCGACTTGACCACCATAAAGGGATTGGAGATGAGGAGATAGAGAGGATGGCGAAAATCATGATTGATTTCTTTTCTCTCTCCATCAGCGAGTTATTTTTTTTCATCGGTGTTTTGATATTTGTTTGAATTGATCCAGAAAAATGATCTGATGGATTTGATCCATCTAATGCTTTTTCAAAGTCGTCGAAGAAACTGCAGCATGCCAAACTTCCCTCCTGTTCCCTTCATGATAAGTGGAAAATCTTTTGCCGGGTTCCATTCCATGGTTTCAGAATGCCTGCCTTCATAAAGTAGGCTCTACCATTATTATCAGCCGTCTATAAAGTGCACTAACAAAAACGGCTCCGGCGTCTGCACATAAAAAAAAGACAAGGAACATTGCAGATTAGTGTGTGTGTGTGTGTGTGTATAGCTTGTTTGGCAACATTGCTCAAAAAGAAAGAGGGAATACACCTAGAGCTTGTTTGGCAACATCCTTGGTGGATCCAACATAGGTAGAGAGTAAGAGCAGCACAAGGGAAAAACAAAGGGAGTTAGAGAAGGGAGAGCAGGAGGGGTCGTGGCCTGGATCCCCATCAACTGACAATCTCTAATGTGCACATATGCATCCTCTGTTATGTTTATGAGTTGTCTTAACCATGCAAATCTAGGAGGGTTTAGGAACATTAGACCAATTTTTTTCGTTGCCATGTTATTGCTAGACTGTTATTTTCCATTTAGCCCGGGCACTGTTGCCATCTCATGGCTCATATGTAGTCCCTCACACATCGTTGAAGTCTTTCTTTTTTTCCTGAAAGACAGTTATCTCTTTTCTCTCTGTTTTTTTTTTTAATAAAAATTAAAAAAAAAGAAAAAATAAGATAGAAAAAAAAAATCAATGATAACAGAAACCAACCAGCAGCATCCATCTTCACCATTCATATATCAACAAAGAATATAAAATGATCATCAATTTGGGTCGGACATATATTTTTTTTATTTTTTTTCCTTCTATATCGGCGATAATAGCTTTTGAAACTTTTCAATAAAATTATGAAAAATACATTTTTCATGCACGATGGCCCGTTAGATAATAATCATCATTTCATGAAATAGCGTTGAATGACAGAAATATTATTTAACCTCTTTGTGCATCTTTTCTATTTTCTATTTTTGCTTATGAGCTTTTATTTATTTATTTATTTTTATTTTTTTAACAACAACAACAACCACAAATATAATAATAATAATAATAATAAAAGGACTTGGAAGTCCTAAAAGGTAAAAATTTATAAGCTCTTTATTAGAAGTTTCCATGGTGATGACCTTCGTTTCATCACCCATACAATAGGTATCAACATATATCAGCATTTTTTTAAAAAAGAAAAACGCAGGAAAAAATTATCGTGACCCTGATTTGAGTTGCTAAATACTATCAGCCAAAAGGAACACTTAGGACACCTTTTATTACTAGGGTCCTCTGAAATAAAATCTGCTTTACTCTAGGGTCACACAACCTCCCATTTTAACGGGATCACAAATGAGATTTAAATGATACAACCATCACATACCATTTGTTTGTCAAAAGCATGAGAAGATGTACAAACTACAATGACGATCAAATCACAACTCATTATAATTACAGTATTCACCTTATTAAAGATACAAATAGCTTCAAAATCCATAGACAACCGCAGAGATAATCGATGTAATAAACGATCTTTCTGCCACCTGACCCGACGGAAACTTTCCAGATCATTAACACCAGGCTAGCAATTTGAAAGCACCGCAGCTCTTCCTTTCATGTACACCAACAAAGAAGGCAACAAACAAAGAAAAGGGATATCACGGGCCACGATACGGAAAGCAGAAGCAGCCACGGGCCTGGTCTTCAGGTATCATTCCACCTCCTTTGCTCGTGTCGATCATCTCCAAAAGCCTCACTACTTCATCCATGTCGGGTCGTTTATCTGGATTCGCATCCCAGCATTTTCGCATAATATTTGCCAAAGCACTTGGGCAACATCGAGGAATCTCTGGTCGTAAATTCTGGCACATAATTAGAAAAGATTACAATCTTTAGTTCTTTGTTACCAAGTGTCTGGTCTAATGTAATGCTTCAACGGTAAACCAACGAACAAGTTCATATTAGCCCTTTAAAAAGCCACTTTATTTAGATTACTTATAAATCAACCTATTTTTCAGAAAACAAGTGAAAATGACTACTACTCATAAGCATATGTCCGCTCAAAAGGGAAGCAACAAACCTACCTGCCGAACAACAGCTGAGGAGACTTCAGCAAAGCTGAGATCAGGATAAGGCATGTCACAGCAGTAGATTTCCCATAAACATATGCCAAAGCTGTAGACGTCACATTTTCTATTGTAAGGCTTCCCATCAAGTACCTGGCCAAATTTTGTAAGAATTCCTTAAATAAGTCAAACAAAAACTAGATTTTTGTACCCATGCAAAATGGTCTTATATCAGTCCTAAAATGATTCCTGTTACGATGGCATTCATTTACTGAGCCAATACATAGCAATCTATCAAATATTCAGGTAGCCTGGTAAACACCAAATGATTATGATAGTTCAAAATTTCATGCTACAACAATAATAGTTAGATGTAAGCAAGACACACCTCTGGAGCCATGTACCCCAGGGTTCCTGTTTCACCAGTCATATCCTTAGGATTCTGAGCCTCAACGCGAGCAACACCAAAATCAGCAATTTTAAGGTTTCGATGGGCATCCAATAACATATTTTCAGTTTTCACATCACGATGCACAATCTTTCTAGAGTGTAGATAGCTCAGTCTGCAAAATAATAAGGCTGCTGTTAAATACATGTTTCAAGTGTTCTGCTTTTATAACTACAAAAAACAGATCTCACTATTAGCATCACTTACCCTCTAGATAGATCCAAGGCAAGCTGAATTACAATCTTATAGGCAAGTTTTTTTCGCCTATTTTTAATCAAATATTGCTTCAGTGTTCCCCCAGGAAGATACTCCACAACTACACAACATGCTCGTGATGGAATAGTAGTCTGACCACTGCTTGTGGAATGTGGGATCTTAAGGTCTGTTGTCCCCATTGATGCCCCAATAAACTGCACCAAAGATTTTGTGTTTGTAAGTGAGATTGGCAAGCAAGGATAGGAATAGAAACAACAATTAACTCTCATGTGAAGACCAGAAACAGTATGAAGCTAAAAGTATTGATCCAAAGAGACAGTGAAACATACTAAGGTCTAATATAATTGAAATTTGAAGCCAGACAAGGTTTAATAAACTAACGAACAATTAAAATGTTCACAATTTAGCACTATAAGCATGATACTTGTAAATAGCACACGTATCACACATGATCGCTACTAGTTAAAACATGATCTGTGGAGATGCTTACCTTTGTAACATTTGGATGGTCAAGCTTATGCCAGACAGCAACTTCCTGTTGAAATGATGCCCTAAGAGAAGCAGTTTCAGCATCTGTGGCAACACCATCTTCTCCCCAGTCCAACAACTTCACTATAATATGAAAATTGATTATTTTGTAATGCTACAGTTGAAGGATACAACAGAACTGTTTTATCAGAAAACAATCATATGTGACATTGCCAAAGCAAGTATGAACTGTTTGAAACTGTTATCTTATTTCACACAGATAAAAAGGATAGGTCTTAGTGAAATTTTCTTTTCTTCAACATTTTTAGAGGGTTTTCTTGCACAAATGTCCCTATGGTGCTGCAGGCAAATAAAATCAGATCCGACCTTAAAATATCCAATTCCTTAAAATGGGGCATCAATCAGGACAGTCGACTTGCATGCGATAAAATAACAAATAAGAAAAATGCAAGCATTATTAAGAATAGATTAGAAAAGTTAGCTTTATTAACAACCACACAAGTTAGTTTCATAAAGCATGTCCAGATGATTTTATACCAGACATTTACTAGAAACGACACATTAAGATTATGTTAACAACACAGAAACATACGGAGTTCTCATCAATAGCCATATAAATTTTTATATAATAACTTAAGTTTCGTGTGAACTGGGAAAATCATACATGTATCACATTGACATGGGCTTCTGGTCTCACATAACACAAATCAGGTCAAGTTCCAAACAGTTCAAATTTCATCATCTAATCTTTTATGAGCTTCAGGCTGATATAATTAACTCATGATCCTATCACTGCATTATATTCTTTTTCTTGCATAAACATCACGAGATTTCATAAGATAATGGTCCAAATTAATGTTGCTATGCTTTTGGCCCCTTGATTATCTTTCAACAGGGCAACATGGCAAATGTGAAAATGGAAAAGCATGAACAGAGAAGATGTTTAAAAGGTGACTATGAGAGACGTAAAAATGATAATAATATTCTTCACATTCACAACTTTACCTCCTCCACACCCACCCCAGAGAGAGAGAGAGAGAGAGAGAGAGAGAGAGAGAGAGATCATAGTTGATCAAGTAATAAGGTCACTTGGCATGGTGCCCAAAGATCAACACATCTAAAGCCAATGAAAGGATGGTTGGGAATAAGCACATACACATAAAATGGAAGACAGATGCCTGTAGTGACCATGAAAGGCATTAAACAAGGAATGCCAAAGAGTTAGAAACCTCTCATTAATGCTGGATAGAAACAAAAGTAGAAAGAACAAGGTGAAATAACTTGAAATGTGACAGTTTTTGCACTTCAAAAAAAAACTTTATCTAGGGACTTTATGCATGATATAAATGGTGAATTTCCCAAAAAAAGTATGTTTTATCTTTCCTCAGTTATCTTGCAAGCTTTCAAAGGACAAAAAATGTAAGGCTTTAAGGAGAACTAGATGTCATTAATTGCAAGCTAGAGATGATGAGCATTTACAACCTTCACAATGATGCACATATGAAAGCCAGAGAAAGGGAGCCGGATAACATAGGGCAAATAATTAAGACCTCTGAAACAACTGACAGATAGTTATATTTCACTCTTTTGTGGTTCTTCAAAGATAAATAAACCATTAACAAAGAACATGCTTATTTTGATGATGCCGGAAGACTATTCTTCTCAAGGGAGAAAAATGGTAACAACTAGGCTGCACCATTTCTAAGAATGGAATTTCTCCAAATGGCTGAGATTGGCTGTCCAAGAAATTAGCATTCCATGTCCATGTCATCCCCCTTCTCGGATTTCTTGGTGGGTTCTAACCTTCTCTAGGTTTTGCTTTTCCATAGCTCTCTTCTTCTCTCTGTTGTTCATTCTCTTGCCATTGTTCGCATGCACCAAGTTTGTCGTCTCATTACTCCTTGACACCAGAGGCAAGCTTCCTAAGGATGAAGATTTGGGGCAGCTGCTCCTTGCCTCCTGCATCTCAACTTTCTTTAGCCATTCCACCAACTACTCTTCGATACATCATCACCTCTAGCAAGGGTAGGTGAAGGATGTAAGAAATATGTGAGAGGAGTTCAGGAAGATGGTGAGAGCAGTGGCGGGTGGTAAAAGGCGTTGCTCTAGTTTTTAGAGATGGGTCTCTGTTTGTGGTGCTATGTCTATGGCTTTGTGTCTCGATGCCAATCTATCTAGGTAAAACTTAGAACATATAGCAAGCCTAATTTAAATCAGTGCCTTGTGAAAACCTCAAAATAAATTACCAGAACTGATTGAGGAATGGAGACACGGAAGAATTTTCTCTCTTTTTGACATAATGAAAGAAACTGTTAAGAAGTTTGATATAATTGCAGCTGAAAATTCATGTGAACAATGGTCCAGATTAAACAAATAAAATTAACCATAAAAAATGTGCTTCCTAAAGAATGAGCCTTCCTTGGGGATTGAGCTTCTACTTCCTAGTCTGCAGCCCTCTTCAATTGTTGTACCAGCTTCTTTGCCATTACCATTGGAATCATCCATGAAGATTTCAAATTCAAGGATGTAGATCACTGCAAAGAATTAGAGCAAGAGTGAAGATGATAATGAAGAGGGCTTATTGCAGTTTTCTGGAGGGTTTCCAAAGCCGTTGGCTACATCCATTTACTGATCTATGCGTAGGTACAAATCAGTTCGGGTTGAACACTACAAACAGTTTACTTATGTCGATATCCCTATTATAGTCGTGGATTAGACCATCCAAGGATAAAAATAAGGAAATAAAAGGGCAGAAAACTTTATATCTCTTTGAGAGTGTGGCAGAGAGTCTAAGCTCACTTTGTTCTTCTGAAAACTCATAAGTATGAGTATTCAAATCAAACAACTTAAATGATGATAAGGAACATGGTGACTCATCCAAAGTTCATAGGAGAATTTTAAGTTAAAAAAAAGAAGTTAGCATATGCTAGAATGATCCCAACAGCATTAAGATAATAGGATTAAACTAAGGTTCATAAAACAGGCAATGGCCTAAGCAAGGACAGAAGAAAATTTATAGATGGATTAAGGTATTGCCAAAAGTTAAAGACTCTAAGAAGTACAAGAAAAATATCTTATCTTTACCTCTTAATGGAGATGTTATATGTAAAGGGACTCTGTACTAGCAGGTGAATGAACTTACCAACACAGGAACGACAAAGCTCCAACGAAGAAGAGTCCAAAAAGAAATAAGAATGGTGTTCTCCCACTCCCGATGCATGAGGCTTCCACCATCGCATGGTCTGGGAGGGATTAGATAAAGCAGCCTTCCCACTGCATGCAGAGGGCCTATTTCCGTTCTGCGAACCAGGACTTCCGGTCATAGTGAAGCAACCTTATCATTGCACCAAAGCTCACCCTCTACTGTTCTAATAGAGTTGTTTGATTGAATAGAATATTATACATATACAAAGCTTGCCCACGGTTTTTTGAAAATATGCTTCAAGGAGGTTTGTTCCAAAAAATTATCAAGATTAGGATAGCAAGACTTCCCATGATTTCAAATATGAGTATTTCCATTAGGTGCTCCTTCAACTAAGGTTTTGCCATAGTTTTCATTGCCTATACATTATATAGTTGTGTGTAGTGGTGTCCTATTTAGTTGAGCAAAATTATTGTTGCATATAATGAAAATCAGCAGCATCAACTTAAAGTAGCCTTACTTCATGGGGCCACCATATCCAATCTTTTTCAATCACCAATTATAAAAATAAGGCATGTAATTTTATAGACAACTCCCTACTAAAGAAACGATTTCTTCAATTTAACTGAGAAGAACTATTGGATTTTTTATTCAGATTGAGGAAGCATTTGTACAAAGACCATAATTCTTGACATAGGCCTCTTTGAATCAAACAAATATGACTACCTATACTTTTGTCAGATAGACAAAAGGAAAGGTGTAAATTTTAGGGGCTTATCTGTTGCCAGAATGGGGCCTGATAACATTGTTGAATAGGATCAAAAAATTGAAATGTTATTATTACCATTAAGGAGGTTATTTGTCTCTGGCTATGCTGTAAGTCTCACAGAAGGGAAACTTTAAAACCTTACGGACTTTTTTGGTGAGATAAAACAATGCCTGGAGTTACAATTACAGGCCATGAGGGGTTGTGTTGGCTCATGTTAATCTATCTCCACCACCAAGCTAAAGTAAGAATAGCTTAAACCCAACCCAATCAGCAAAGAGGTGAAGCGAGATGGAGAAACCATAGATTGTTGAACAAAGGGAAATATCGAGATAACAATGTTAGACTTAGAGTTTTACATTTCATGGTTGGCTATGTTTCCATGCCAAGGAAATATATGCACTCCCACAAGGTTGTTACACTTCTCTTATTTGTCTCCCTTGAAGCAAATAAGTCAAAAGGATGTTTTCATTACAAAAGGGAGCATTTAGAGAAAAAACAAAAGATTATATAATTGTATTTTATCATAATGATCCAACAGGTTAAAACCCATTGGCCCATGTCCAACCCAACCTGCTAATGGGTCAGACTTCCTTGATCTGTAGGTGACCCTTGAAATCCAACATGCAGGGTTAATTGGTTCAGGTCCAAATTCCCATCCATGGTTATAACAAGAGATGAACCTCATAATTCAGTGATTCTAAATTCAAAGCAAAATGGAGTTCTTTCAATTCAAGAAAATGCAAGTTTCTAAGTTTTTGATACTCACTCTATACATTGTCGATGTCTATTGTTGCAGCTCTACCTGTGCTCAGGCACTAGGATATGCTTTGTGGTTGGTATTCAAGCAGTATCAGGAACCAACCATCTTCACTATTCCCAAAAGTTTTCCTATTTGGACAGGGAGTGTCATGTAAGAAAGAATGTAGACTGTGATGAGGTCTCAGAGTAGAAATAGGTGATGGTTTATATTGTTTCGATTTATACTTAATTATATGACTGGTTTCTATATTTGGTATGTTAGTCAGTGTTGCTTTTGTTTTCTTGTAATAATACTGCAACTCCCTAGACGAAGCGTGCTATTGCATTTAAGCTCCCCTGGTATGTTTAGTGGTTCAAAGAAGGGAAGCCTCTTGATGCCCAAAAGGAGAAGTTGAAATGCAAATTCACTTTACAAAACAAAAGGAACATTCCAAATCATTTTGTAAGGTAATTATTGAGTTGTGTCTGTTGCATGTGCACATTAATTTTCTCGAAAATGATGTTTAAACTTCTTCTTTTTCCTGCAAATATGACAAAGAACCTGAACTGCCGTAATGTCTTGCATATCCATTCTATCCTAGGAGGACACTTCTCATGGAAAGTAGTTAACAAGGATAGCTCACAAAAAGTTGCTGCAGTCTTTACATGTTAGCAACAACAGTAAATGGGAGAAAAAATAGATATAAGAATCCCAATGGACTGCTAGGAATTGGTAATTGTAAAAGAAATGTACAAGAGCATAACCTGGTTTTATCCAGTTTGACATAAATAAATAAATAATTAACCCACCAATTCCCCATAAACATTGAGCTTACAGAGAGAAATATCAATTTATTTCCCCAGTTTAACAAAAATAAGTAATCTAACACCATCTCCACATAAACATACAGTTTAAAAGAGAGCAATATCAGTTGATGCTCGAAGGAAACATTTTTATCAACTAGGAGATCAAAATAGACGTATAAGATAATAGAACCATTCAGTTTCTCTGATTGCAGAAGAGTTGTGCTTAGTGAATCAAAGGTAAGAACAAAATGCGCTAACAACACACACGGAGCATAAAACCTTCACAAATTTTAGCACCTCAAAAGAAAGGGGAAAGTACCTGCAACATCCTGGCCATCATAATTGCCTCGATAGATAGTACCATAGGTCCCTCGGGCTACGACATAGCGTATTTCCAACTTAGATAGATCAATCTCCCATTCTTCCTTGGATCTCTGAACATTCTTGTCTTTGCTCCATGCCTTAGTCAGTTGCTTCTCCAACTGAATATCCAAGCTCTTCAGATCAATCTTATCGGCCCTAAAAAACATATCTTTACTGCCAAAGCTCCCAAACCCTTTTAATTTCGATCTAAATCCCCCCTCCTTCACCTCGGCAGCAGTTTCCACAGTTCCATCTTTCTCTCCACTCCGTGAATCCATACGGCCAGATCCACGCAATACAAAATCCAGAAAAACAAAGGTCCCAGAAAAAGGAAATTTAAGCAAACCCTAAAACTTTCATCTGTTCAGAAGGTTCACCATGGCCCGACCACCAATATCAAATTCGACCAAACCCTAGAAAGCTCTCTCCTTTACCATGCTAGTCCCCAACTTAAAAAAATCCCCAACATAGAATTCACCTAATCAAATGATATATCATATGAAAATAAGGGAAAAAATTGCAACCGGCTACTTCAAAAGGGCAAAAAAAAATCAAATTTTGCTTCGAAAAAAGAAGAACTAGATCAGATCTCCACCGCCAATCAAAGCCAACTGACGGAATTTAACAACGAATACAATTCTAAACCCCAATTGAACTACCGACAAGGAAAAAAATCAACCCAAAGAGACCAATTCCCACACGAACACGGCAAAGCAACCAACAAAAAGAAAAACGAAATAGAAGAATCCAATCAGACTCCAAGTCCAATAAAAAAAAGAGAAAAAAAGAAACCCAAAGCTGAAACGGAGAAAGAGAGATCCAAACCCCTTACAAAAGACGCTGCCTTCGTTGACCACAACACCGCAACCTTAGCTCAATCCCTCCGCCATAGCTTTCAAACCGATCAAAGTATCGCGAGAAAGAAAATGGCGTGACATCACCTCGGGCGTCACCAAACTCGAGAGGGAGAAGACTAGTCCTATGGGCAACTGCAAAGGCCTCCACAGGAAAGAAACATCCAAGAAGGAGAGGAGGAGCCAGCAAAAGAGAGTCCGGATACCATTTTTTGGTAACCAAGTCCGGATTCTTTCTTCCGCTTCGCCCGCCGCTATTGATATTTGGAGAATATTCGAGGAAACCTCATAGCTGGACTCCAAATATGGTAAGTCCGGACGGGCGGTAAACGTGTCCTGAATCCAGGGTTATGTCCCCGCCGAATCCAGAGGATGTTTGGTTCTGGAGAGTCGGGCACTTGCGAAGAATAAGAATAAAAATAAGAATGGATGACCGTTGGACGGAGTTCCATCTTTATTCTGATCGCAACAAAAATGAAAGTGCTCCACCAACGCAAATTCCAATCCTAACTCTTTTTTTTAATATTTAAATCAGAGTATTCAAATATTATTCTCATCCTTATTTCAGTTATAAACTAAATACATTATGTTTCAATCCAACCCATTCCATTCCTATCCCAATTTAATTCTTAAATTTATTTTAAATTCTTATTTTAATTAATTTTGATTTCAATTACCACTTTGGCTTTAGTAGGACAAGGTGTGATGTCCACTCCAAATTAGAAGAAAAATTTTTCAAAAAAATTTTATACTATTTATTTTATAAAATTATTTTATTTGGATCAATGAATATTTGAAATACATCATGTAGCATATAGAAAATCATCGGAAGGCAAATTTAAAATTTATAGAATTATAATTTTTTTAAAAAAACTTTTTAGATTGATACTATGGCATGCTATCATGTTGATGATAAAAAAGCTATGTTGAGGACTCACATTGTTCACTGTTATATGGATTAGATTTAGATCGATCTGATTCTAATTCATATCTTGATCGGATCTCTGATGGATCAACGCATATCTACGTGCATATCTACGTTCACGTGCCTAAAAAGATCTGAAAAAAAATAGGCACACATATGCATTTTAAAAAAATTTTTTAATTTTTTTAAGGCACCTCCAGAGCATCTGAAAAAAATTAGAAAAAAAAAAATTTGCACTTGAAGAAAAAAATGCCTGAAGGCGTCTGATAGGTGCCTACATCTTTTTTCTTCTAGCTGTAGAATTTTTTTTTCGTACCTAAAAAAAATCTATAAAAAGGAAAAAAAAAGGGCACCTAAAGGTGCCTGAATTTTTTAGATTCGAATTTTTCTTTTCTAATTTTTTTTTCAAGTTCAACTTTTTTTTTCTGAATTTTTTTTTCAGATAGATCTATTTTTTTTATTTTTTCAGACGATGCAGGCGCATGCAGCTGATGCGCCTTTTCTTTTTAGATGCATACTTAAAAGTACGTGCTGATCGAATGATCGAAAATTTAATCAAATATAAATTGGACTCCAATCGATCGAACAAGAGATATGCTTACACCATAAAGATGCATTGGCTTTTAGGCTATATACAAATTTAATGTACTACCTTTTTTTTTTCTAAAAAATGATTTGAGTATCTTTTCTCTATCTTTGAATTGTTCAAATGAGAAATGCTGAAGGACCCAAACTTGGTATTAAAAAAAAGGCTTCATTACCACATGTCATGAATGATTTGGTACTTTATACCGTAATGTCATATTGGATTTGTAAGCTGTACCAATCCTCTCGATGAGATGCAGTTTTTCAAATTATCATAAAATAGAACTCCTAAATTTTTAAATTATCTTAACATTTTTCAAAAGAAATGCTTTGAGATAGCAATTCCACGACAGCCACTTCGTGTGTGGTTCACTCAGCCCCATCAATGATCCCCTTCTCTGCAGCCAGTCAAAAATGAAGCTTTCATATGTACTTAATTAGCTCTACATTGCATTACTCTTTCCAAAATGCCGGGTTATATTTAACATATAACTTGCTTTGAGATTTAAGTTGTTATTTCCATTAACGTAAGACAAGACTCTTCAATTGTGTCTATGAAGTAATTTGTTAACCCTTGAAATTTTATTGCATCAAGAAAAAAAAATCTTGAAATTTTAGGAAATTAGGATGTGATATTTCTTGAATTCTAAATGGTATTTGCTTTAAATGACGTTTAATTATGAGAATACTTGCGGAAATGCTTGGCATAGAAACATAACCTCACATGCGTACGTGAAGCGTGTCAGTAATAAAGAGTTACTTTGCCACATTAAAACCAGCAAATAATACCACGGACTGTTGTGCTGTCTGGGTAACAAACTGCCGGTTTTTCTTTTTCAACCCATGAAAGGACTATAAAAAATGCCAAACGCAAGGAAATAGGTTTCACGTTTGTGATGTAGTATTTGTCAAGCCGTGAGGGAGCGTTACGCCATTATTCAATTTTGCCATAAAATAAAAATAATAATTATATTTATATTTTATTTTAAATTTTTATAATGTCTGGTTACGATAGCCGGTGGTACAAGTGGTATAAATAGTGAGCACCATATTAGCGTTGCGGTGGTAAGGCAGCAACGGCTGCAGATAACGTAGGGATAATGATGTTGATGGCAATGTTGGTGGTATAAATCTTTGAAAGAGGCTGCAACAAGATGGTGGTATATAATAAGAGATGATACTAATGATGGTGATAGCAACTACAGCAATTTGATGGAAAGATAAGAGTAATGGAGGCAATAATTATATTAGCTGTGGATACAATGGCAGATGTCAGTTGATATAGATGGTCCTGTTAGTAGAGATAATATAAATATTGATGATAAAAAATATATATTTTTTATTTTTAAATAAAAATATTTTTAAATATTTTTTTAGATATAATAAAAATAGCTTTAAAAAAAATATAGAAACAAAAGTATTAAACATATGTTTTTATCTTTATTTATATGATTTTTTTTAAAAAATATAAAATAATAAATAAAAACGATGCTAGAAAGATAAACTTAGTTTTAGTTACACTTTAATATAGTTCTTAATCCAAAAAATATAGGATCATAATTTTCTTCCTATCAACAATTACTAATTTTAGAATCTAGAGGATTCACTTTAGTATAATCATAATGCAAGCTTGTCAAAGATATATGTTTGTCCAAATCTTACACCGTAATACTTGAATTATTAAAGAATATATAATCATGAAACTTTATCCTAGCTATTTTATATTTAGGTATGTGACTCATTCGAGAAATTATACCTTACATAATGTGCAATATATTGCCATACACACCGTCAATTATAGCCACTCATTTTTATAACGATACATCAAGATGAATATTTAATGAATGAAACTTACAGGAATAAATTAAATAGTTGTGATTAGCATCGACCCATGATATATGTCATATGGGATGTAATTTTATGATTCATCCAAGAAAAAGTTGAATGATTTGCACACCAAGGTTTAATTGTGTAGATAATGCCGTCATTCTTGCCTCAAACCACTTCTTGGTAAAGTAAGGTTTGAAACTAGCGCTGGTTGTGGATCTACCCTATCAGCATGTCAAAAGAGTGGGGCGGGGGAAACGTCAACCGACCAACCAGTAGTTTCCCTTTAGCGCATGAGGGTATTTGGTCTCAAGCCTTCTAATACACAAGCTTTATAAACCGATGAACGGTAGACTCGGTGTTAAAACCTCTCTTTGAGCCTACCCTTATCAATCAAGTCATTATTTTAAGTCAAGCATGAGCAGCCAAACCGGACTCCAAATCTGCTTTAAAATATTCGTGCTGTCAAATCATGGGCTTTGGTGGCCATGGGAGCAAGAAATC
Source organism: Cocos nucifera (assembly GCA_006176705.1). Classification (NCBI taxonomy): domain Eukaryota; kingdom Viridiplantae; phylum Streptophyta; class Magnoliopsida; order Arecales; family Arecaceae; genus Cocos; species Cocos nucifera. The sequence goes on along the minus strand of QRFJ01000162.1, from coordinate 907,831 downwards.
ATTTGATTAAACGTTTTCGGACTACGACTCTCACATAAACATCCTACCTTGGAATCGAGTGGGTCCTACCACAAAAGTTTCAGTCAATTGGCTAGAGGCAAGTCATCTAATTGAAAGGTTCCTTCCACGGGTAAATTGCTGCTGCAGACCTTGCATATTGCTCAAAAGATTGGTGCCATAGACCTTACGTTTCTTTCCACGGAAAGCATGCTTTGTGACCCAAAAACTTTTCCCTCGGTGGCAACGAGACCATGTCACGGGCTTTGGTTATCTTGCATGTAAATTTGATGGAAGATAGAGGGATGGTGATGGCAACTCCATCATGAAGAGTGCATGAGAGTCATCTCTTTAATCATTCATGATGCTTTAATGATTTCGTGGCCATCTCAATCACAAAGTCTTGTCATTATAATCGAAAGCAGTAAATGTTACCACGATCAATGGAAAATGATATGATCACCATGGGAATCAGAAATCTCCATCGCCATTATTCTCACGGCTCATGATACCTGGCCCAAATCACTCTCATGCTGATGGATCCCTTCTGCCTTATTAGATTTGATTCGAGGCAGATGTAATAATGGAAGCACTGCGTTATTGTCCAAATGTTCAGGGAATCTGGCTGCCTACTTGAAGTGGTGGAAGAAAAAGTTATTATGAAAGTGAAGGTTAAGGAGAGATTTCAATACACAACGAAAGCATGAGCGGATGGAGGAGCTTTGTTGTGAACTGAGGCCAGGAGTTAGAAAGTCCATTTGGACTTATATGCGATAAAGGCAGGAACGATAGACTCAATTTTAGAAAAAGCCCACACTCCTTAAAGAAAACGAAAAAGTGAGGATTAAGGTGGAAGTATGCGTGGATATCGGAGAGACGATGAGATCCAACCTAAATCTTTTGTATTGATATAAGAGAATTTAACAATTTGATGGATAAGTTCGAGTTCGAAGCCAAACTCGATTTTGTTTTCTTAGCAATACAATGGTTATTTGCTAAGACCTGAGATTGAACCAAGACCGCTTCCATCACTGGTTTGAATAATATATAACACCATTGTTCTTTCACCATCATCCATCACTTTCTGTTATAACACCGTCATGATTCTAGTACTTGGATTTGAAATCACAAAGGATGGGGTGGCCATTATGATTCTAATACTTAGATTTGATCAGGTGTGATATCTTATTGTTTTCTCTGATTTTATGTAAAACATCTTATATATCATGCCTATCTTATCCTATGTGTCAAAATTTTCTATGGACCATGCATGCATATTCTTACATATCATACTTTCATATGTATCATGCTATTTTTTCTCTCTTTTTTTTTCCTTCTTCTTTCTTTTTTCTTTCTTTCTTTTTTTTTTTTTGGAGAAGAATCTACTTATCATGCTTTCCTATTTATAATCTTACACATCAATACTTGCTCTTTATTTATAGATACTCTGCATTTTTTATTATGGCTAAAATTATATTTACTATGTACATTTGCAGAAGTGCTTGGAGTAAGGGTGGTAATTGTTGCTGCTGAGACTTCGATGAGATAGTCGGTTAGTAGCCGAGTAAGTGCATCTTTAATTCCACCAAGAAAAGCCCTACAAAATGAAATCCTTTTACTGGTGGTTGCCGATAGGGGCACCCTTCGATGGTTAAGTAAGCTAGAGTTTAGAAGACAGTCACGAAAAATTGAAGAGAGAGAGAGAGCTTAGAATTGATCAAAAAAAGAGAGTTTACCCTAATCCTTAGTTACCCACCCTTTTATAAGGGCAAAGTCATCCATTTTGGTATAACCTCTATCCATTCGGTTATTAGAATGTTGGAGTTATTAAATTAATCATGAGCAATGATGGAATAATTATTTTGGATCTACGTTTAGCTAGTTGTGGATAGTTAATATCCACATTGGTAACTGCTTTGATCCTCAATCTTCTGGATCGTTGGCAACCATATTTTATAGATATCTGATTTTATAGTTACTCGGCCTGAATCCGAGTAACATATTCGGTCGAGCATATGACAAATAATCATATGTGCATGAGTAATCATCGATTCTCATCCGATCATATTACTTGATTTTTGTCTGATCAGTGGTTTCATATTAATAAAATAGTCGGTAATACTCTGGGTGTGAAATCCTTAGTATTTTATGCCAATGTTTGCCTTCTACTCCTGAATCTGATATAGTATGTCGAATGAAGAAAGTTAATTAGATTTTTGAATTCCATGCTCAATTTCTGATACATATGATATATCACTTCCTCGGCTGCCTTTATTTAATGTTGCCTCGAAAAGGCATGCCCGATCATTTTATCTAGCTATTTTGTCATTTTGTAAGTCATCAACAATAATGGATGCGGACTATAGAGTGATACTGCATAATGATTATGGAAGATCGTGTGATCCAATCGAGTATCCTCGGGTTAGCTGCAGGCGGCCACATGTTGATGTTGGGTTGGTTTGAAAGTCATCCTCACGAATCTAGCTTATATGGGAAAATCATATTGGTGGTGCATTGAATGATCGGAAATCGGCTGAGATGATTGCCACATGTCAACATCTCCGAGGAAGATAAGACTAGATTTTTAATCTTGGTCATTCATTCCTCTTATATATAGAGGGGGTCTTCTTTTGCAAGGGTCTTTCTACGATCATTGTTTCCAGCTCTCAGATGCTTCCCTCCATTTTGCTGCTTCAAGCCACAATCGAAGGAAGAAAGCTCCTATCGAGTTCATCTTCAAGAGGTTTCTACTTTTCTTTAAGGTCATATTTTCCCTTCCTTTTTCTCTTCTTTTTTATCTGAAGCCTAGGTTCCCCTAGATCTTTCTCTCTATTTCTCCTTTTGTCCTTTTGGTCATAGTTGCAGTATTTTTTTAGAATGTCATCCTCCCAAAATGAGTCTAGAGGTGAGAACCTTGTAAGAGATCAAGGTTCTCATGTTCCTCCCTCTCATGAAAGGGTTAAGCCAGTTTCTCAGGAGAATCCCAAGAAAGTGAGTTCATCTCGTCGGGTTTGGTCAAGTGTCGAGGGATTGGATTATCAGTTGATCACCAAAAATCTATCGGATCCTCTTCATAAGAGATTTGAGTTGTTGAAAAATGATGTTTAGTGTTTAAAGGATCGATACAAGATCCCAAGTCGATATCGATTTTGGCTCCAGGCTAAGATGTCAAGTGGTCCATCCACTAAATGGCCACATCGCCATCTACGAAGAATTCCTTCAGTTTGGACTCCGTCCCCCCCCCCCCCTCCATCCATTCATCTACAATCTCCTTGACCTTTACTGAATAGTTCCAGCTTAACTGGCTCCGAACTTGTTGCCCAGATATGCAACCCAAGAGGAGGGGGGGTGAATTAGATTTTTAAAATTTTAAAGCTAATTTAGAGCCACAAAGATTATGTAATGTTATGCAAGTTGTATGTGGTGGATAACTTAAGTGAGATAAAAAGATAAATAATAAGAGAGAAAGTATTTAAGAAAATAAAGATGGAGACAGAGCAAGCACACCATAAATAAGTAAGATTTATAGTGGTTCGTGCCAACCTTGCACCTACATCCACTCTTTAAGCTTCTACTTGAAAATTTAAATCCACTAATCGTATTCAAACTGAATATACCATTGAAAATCTCCAATCCTAGCTAGCACGCTTATTTTTTGGATACAAGCCAATCCTACATACTTTGATTCAAGGTTCGGAGAGACCTTCCCAAGTTTTAGAACCTCCAAAATTTAAAATAATATGAAAACAGAGTATAAGAATTAATGATAATGAAATACAAAGTTAGCCCTTTTAATGAGCAAATAAAACGTTAAAAACTCTTTACATAATTAAGGAAGAAGCTTTTTTGATTTTCCTCAAAGTTGTTGAAGACTTAAATGAGCTTTTGAGGGATTAGTGAACTTGAAACGAAAGCTTCTTTGCTTGAAGAGAACTTTTTTGCTTAGGGCTGAAATGAATGCTTGAATCTCTTGTATTTTTTTCTCCTTTAAGAGCCTTTATATCTTCAATAGATATTAGAGAGAAATCTAGACAGATTTAGAGCCATTGGAGAATTTTAAATGTACATTAAATATAATCCAAAATGGATGAAAAATAGACATTATGAAAATTTTTCGTCGCAGGGGTCGACCCCTAGGTCATCCTCTGCACAAGGGTTGACCTAGGGGTTGACCTCTATGATAGAAAATCCAAAAAATCTCATGTTCTTTTTTTTGCCTTTGGAATAGCAGAGATCAACCCTTGGCATAGAGGATGACCTAGGGGTCATCCCCTTTGGTGTGCCAATCAGCCCTTTTGACAGAGGTCGACTTAGGGGTTGATTTTTTTCTTCAAACTTGATTTTCTCTCAAAATATACATCAAAAAAATATAAAATTACCTTCAATAAATCATAAATCTTCTGTTCTTTCTCTTGAGACTTTCGAATCAAAATTTGATAAAATTATGATTTTATCTCTAAAATATAATAAATCTTTTTTCAAGCCAAAATTATTAGTAATCTTCTCAAATATTTTATAATCATCAAAATCAATTCTTGAGGCAACAATCTCTCCCTTTTTGATGATGATAAAATATTTGAGTATAAGCAAAATAAGGCATGCATAGAACATTGAAGTAAGATAGTACCATTAAGGATTTCAAGTTTAAAATTAAGGTAATGCATAAATATATTTAATTGATGCAAATTTTTAAGGCATGAGCTTTATAATATCAAGACATAATGTCAATACCTATAGGTAGATAATCATAGTGTATCATTACCATAAAAGATTGAGAAATCATAGTATAAACTTCACTTTCTACAAAATAACTTAGTTCTTTTAAAAGAAAGATTTTGGGCTACAAAAATTTACCAATCATCAAGCATGTAATTTTAACATCATCAATTAATAATTGTTCATCAAGCATATAATTTTAACATCATTAATTAATAATTGTTGCTTATACCAAACAATATATTTACTCTTCCTTTTTTACATCATCAATTCACTACTACAAAAAAGGGCTATGGTAGTGGTTATAAACCACTGTCGTAGTCCAAATAAATTACTGCCATAGGCTATGACAGTGATTTTCTAACCGCTGCTACTACGACCGTCGCCGTAGCTCTATGACAGTGGTTGTTAGAACCACTGCCATAGATGATCTATTGCAGTGGTTTAGCAATGGTTATATAACCGCTGTCATAGATAATCTATAGCAGCGATTTTTTAATCGCTGCCATAGATCTAGTGTAGTGGTTGGCACCAGATCCATGGCAGTGGTTGGCATGGATATGACAGCGATTATAAAACTGCTACTATAGATCTTGAATAATTAAAAAAAATAAAATTTTTATTTATATATATATTTTATCTGATAAATATAGATATATAATATAAGAAAATATAATAAACATAAAAATTATTTTAAAATACTAAAATTTTATTATCAAATAAAATTTATTATAATAATTTTAAAAAAAAATAAAATACATTAAAAGTCTCTTAAATCTACATCGTCGTCGTCGTCGTCGTCACTGAAAGTCGAAGCCAGAGCTGGAATGCGGGCCAACATATTCTCGAAGCTCGTGACTCCAAAACGTGCATTGAGCATTGACATCATGTCTCTCATGATGCCCTCCAAATGAGATGCGCGCTCTTCAGCCCGATCTGCTCGCATCGCAGCATGATCTGCCCATGCCAACACCTCCTCAAGCTCCTTCCAACTGACGATACCAAAAGTCTGTGAGGAGACGCTTGCCTTAGATTAGTAGCTCATCAGCGTGTGTTTGGGCCTACATCGGATCCTTCCAGAGTGCTCAGACCCCAAGACTTGAGATAGATGGTCATGGGGCCTAGAGGTATTCGGGCCCTCGCTCGTGAGCGCATCTAACTGATCCTATAATTATAAATTAAAATAAAATTTTATAAGAAATACTATAATACTAATCATATATACTAATATATTTAATACTTACAAAAATACGTTCGATCGTGATGTTCATCGATCTGCCCAACTTGTTCGTGTGGCTAGATCGAAAGATCTCGCTATGGCTGGGCATCACTCCATCTCTCATCAACTATAACAAAGAACAAATTTATCAAAAAGATGATAAAAATATGAATTTAATTTATCTAGTAAGATTTAGAATTAATTACCTCTCTATGCACATGACTGACCATAGACTCACGGCCTAGAGTGTGCGTATACTCCTAGGCTGCACGGTTCTCCCAGTTCTGATGGAAGATAGCCTAACAAATATTTAAATAAATAATAAATATTTAAAAAATATTTAAATAAACTTTAAGCATATTAAAAAATTTAAAAGTTAGAAATTTTACCTCAAACTTTTGGCTCCTCCAGTGTCTAACCATCCTCTCCCACTGACTCGGAGGACAGTCCTGTATCCAGGAAACAAGCTCCTCCAAAGTGTCTTATCGATGCTCGAGCCATCATTTATGGAGCTTAACCTTGTAACCCCAGTACAACTCTCCGATCTTCTTTAGTCGGGCATCTCGAGTCCTCTCGTGATCAAAAAAGTCGTACCTCCTCTACACAAATTTATCAAAAATCAGTTACAAAATTATTCTAATCAAACATATATAGTGTAAACATATAAAATACATAAATATAACTAAGATGCACATATTTACCCATATCTCTTCCCATACTCGATTTCTAACGGCAGCATCCATCAAACGTCAGTCTCTGAGCTCTACGAAAATGATGTCCGACCGCCTCACAAGCACTTCAAAAAAAGAATGCATCTCCTGCACGGTCTTCCCTACCGACGTCCCTTCTGCATCATACTACACCATCACCTAATGCTGGCGGTTCCATACATTTGGGACCGTGAAATGTTTGACTGGATGATGCATCTATAATGTAAATACGTTATGCAAATATATAAGTGTATAAATACTATATAAAAAAAAAATTATGCTAATATAATAAAAATGTACACTTAAATACCTGCAATGGTAGAGGCTCAGCTACCGATGGAGTAGATGCCGCCGATGGAGTAGATGCCGATGGTGAAGATCCCTGAGCAGCCGATGTCGAGGTGGACGGAGTATGCTCTGACTACTCCTCGGATGCTGAACTGCGCGTAACCTATCGAGAGACAGGGGTGAAAGCTAGATGGCATTTCGGTGCCATTATGACCTGCAACATTAATGAACATTAATCAATATAATATCGTGACATATCAAATTCTTTTCGCTCGAAAGCCAAGCCGACTTCGTGTCTGAGACAGCCAGCTCCATGCCTGAGACATCTGGCTAGGGTCCTCCCCTAGCCAGCTCAATCATGGCTCGAGCCAGCTCCACTGCATATCCAAGCTAGCTCGACTGTGTGCCATCCCCTCGATCACTCCCTCTCTTCCTCGCTCGATCTCTCTCACCGACGATGGTGGCAAGGCCGAACCCCTCCCTCTCAGCTTTTTCATCTCTCGATCTTTCTCTCTCCCTCTCTTGTTCTCCCTTATCAACGAGGCTGGACCCCATCTCTCCCTCCCTCACTCTCTCGATCTCCCTTGCCGATAAGGTCGGACCCCATCCCTCTCAGTGATGCTGACGAGGTCGGACCCCCTCCCTCCCTCTCTCACTCTCTCGATCTTCCACTCTTCCTCTCTCGATCTCCCTCATCGATGAGGCCAGACCCCTTCCCTCTCAATGATGGCAGCGAGGCCGGATCCCTTCCTTCCTCTCTCAAGTACAGATTCGTCAGATATTCGAATTTAGATCTGATATCAGTAATTAAAACTGGATCTAGATTTGAATATCCAACGATGCTGGTCGAGGGGGAGGAGGGGCGACGCCGATCGGAGGGGAGGAGCCTCATCGACGACGAAGAGGAGGGGGAGAGAGAGAGCGAGAGAGATTGAGCATGCATGAAAGGAAAAAAAAATTTGAGAATTTTTAACGTAATCTATGGCAGCGGTTATCGAACCACTGTCATAGATCTACGGCAGTGATTATCGAATCGCTGCTGTAGATCTATAGCAGCGATTTTTGATAACCGCTGCCATAGGTAAAAAATATTTTTTTTTTATTTTTTTTAAATATTATATAATTTTAAAATTTAATATCCATCTTCATCATTCATTATCTAAATAATTATCATTAGAGTGTCGTCACAAAAAATCACCTCAATCCAATGACCCTAGCTTCATCGATCAGAAAAATTTGATTTTCATGATTACGATCGATGATGCGATGATCCAATAGATGGAGACCTTTGATGGATCCAAAAATCTATAATGATGATCTCGATGATGTTTGTAGCATACTATTAAAATTTTACTTTAATCAGATATCGTTATCATCGTCAATTTAGTACGGAATGATTTCGACCATTAAATTAGAAACAATCGATCAAAGGGTTAAACGACATCCGATTATGAGATAATTTTTTAGTTAAATAATTTTTATTATAATTTTAAATATTTTATATGATGATGATAGTAAAATTTAAATTATTTTTGTATAAACTATACATATTAAGCAGATATTGCAAAAGCACGAGTATAACAATCAGTGAAGTTTCAAAATGGTTATCAGGAGACGTATGGTTTTAGATCATTCTTCATCTTATGAGTTAAATTTTATAATCATCATTATAAAAAAATAATTAAAATAGTAGCCAAGATCATTTATAAAAAAAATTATCTTATAATCGAACACCGTTTGATCCTTTGATTAATCATTTATCATTTAACGGTCGAAATTAACCTATACTAAATTGACCAAGATAACGATATTCGATTGAAGTGAAACTTTAATATTATGCTACAAACATCATCGAAATTATTATTATAGATTTTTGGATCCATCGAAAATCTTCATCTATCAGATTATTACATTATCATTCGTGATCGTCGAAATCAAATTTTTCTGATCGATGAAGCTAGGGCCATTGGATCGAGGCGATCTTTTACGACGATACTCTAATGATAATTATTTAGATAACGAATAGTGAAGATGGATATTAAATTTTAAAATTATATAATATTTTAAAAAATATATATATATATATATGGCAGCGGTTATAATTAACCACTGTCATAAATCAGATTATAGTAGCGGTTCCTACTAACCACTGCTATAGGTCCGACTTATGACAGCGGTTATAATGAATCGCTGCTATAGGTCGATCTATAGCAGCGATTTTTTATAACCGCTGCTATAGATCCGACCTATGGCAGTAGTTTTTATTAACCATTGCTATATATCGGACCTATAGCAGCAGTTACAAAAATCGCTGCTATAGGTTCGATACATAGCAGCGGTTAACGAAAACTACTGCCGTAGGTGCTATGACAGCGATTTCGAAAACTGCTGTCATAGGCTATTTTTGTAGTAGTGATTAAAAAACTATTCTTTTCTTATTTTCAATAAAATTTATTCCCTCTTTCTAATAAGAAGCAAGAACCTGCTCCTTAAAAGATATTTCATAATATTATTGATACTATATGTGAAAAACATATTTCATATTCATGATAAAATAAGATGCCAACTTTCTAAATACATAAATCATAAGAGTCATACATCAAGTAAATAAGATGCCAACTTTCTAAATATATAAAGATATGACATGGAGTTTACATTACATATCAGAAGTATAAATAGTTAGCCATACAAGATAAGCACCACATACAATCAAAATTAGTCAACATATATCATGAAGTAATTGATTAAACATATGAATGCATACTTTATGAATATTCTCAATTTATCTTTAGATTTATAGATTTTAAAAGACTTAATGAAAGGCTCCCATTTAACTTAAATTCAGATTCATAGAATTAAAAAAAAAAAAACTTTCAATAAGCTCCATGAAATGTATAAGCTCAAGCATAGTATATACTTAATAATTCTTCTTCCTATTTTTGATAACATTAAAAAGCTTATGGGAAGGATTAAGAAAAATCATCAAAATCAATAAGATATAAGAGTGTATCAAATGAGAGATGTATCAAATCCATAAAGTCAAATCAAAAAGATCATCTCTCCTTTTTGAATAAATATTTTTTTTTTCAAAAATTAGCTTGAAGTCAAATATTAAAGATTCTTCCCTTTTTGAATGAATATAATTTTTTAATTAAATTTTTAAATATATATTTTTTAAGCTTTAAGACAAATAGAGCTTTTCAAAAGATTTGACTATGAAATCAAGCATAATATATATTTTAATATTTAATTTTTTTTAAAAAAAAATTTTAATCAATTAAGTTTAGAAAAAGTATGTATCTAAAATTTTTAACAAAATTTTATCAATTAAGTTTAGAAAAAGTATGTATCTAAAATTTATCGAGTAGAGTAAAATAAATAGTATCAAATCAAAGGATAGTCACATTTTTAATTTCATTGTTTTGAGTAAAGTTATTTCAATACAAATATTTCATAAGAATTTTATAATGCACATTAGAAATTTAGTATCAAATATGAATTTTCAAATAAGTTTCAAAATTAAGTTTAGAAATTTAGTTCTAGAGTAAGAATATGTTTTCAATTTAATTGAACTCCAATCAATTATTAAGAATAATCATGTAAATTAAATATAAAATCAGGAAGAAACAAGGAATATCATCAAAATTAATTGAAATCTGGACAAATACATCAAATTCAAAAAATTTTAATTTAAGTTTAAAAGAGTATCAAATTTGAATTTTATGGGATATTTAATATGAAAGTAGGCATGTTTGATATCAAATCATATTGATGTCACTCTTCCTCTTTTGAAAATATTTAAATTATGATTTTATCAAGATATTTGAGGGATAGTACTATCTCAAGATGTTTTAGCACAATTGATACCAAGTAAATTTTGTCCTATACCAAATTTCTATTTGATACTATCAATTTAAATTTTTAATTTAATTTTAAAAATAAAAATTTTCAAATAAAATAAGTATAATATAAAAAAATTGACAGTAATTTTAATATTTATTCTTTACTTTTCTCAAGAAGTTTTAGTCAATTAAATTTTGAACAGGTATATATCGGAAGAGTATGAAAGATAGTATCAAAGCTGAAAATAATTTTATAAAGATCTTATATTGTACATTAAAAATTTTATAAATTTATTTTTAGGAGTAAGAAAAATTTTCAATTCAATTCAACTCTAGGAATATCAAAAATATTTGGATAAATTAAATTATAAAATCAGTATATGAATGATACCACTTTAACCAAATTTCAATATTTAAAAATAATTATTTGTCTGATACTACTTTAAATTAGTAGTACTTTAAATCAAGTAAATCAAATTGAATAAATATATGAAAGCACGAATTGAAAAGACTATAAGGCATTTAATTGAGAGTTTGAATTTAATTGAAATAAAGTACAAATTTAAGAGAATTATAAGATAAATGATTAAGAATTTGAGATTAGTATTAATATTTTCAGTACTAATTTATAATAAATATCTCTTCTATTTTCAAAAATGAATACCATAAAATTCACCATATGATATTTTTAAATTTATTCTTCCTTCTTTTTTTAAGTGAAGCACCGTTAATTGATACAACTTTAATCTTTAACTAATACTAATTTAACTTTTAAGCATAGATTTTCAAATTTGATTGATACTAATTTTATAATTAATTCATCTTAAATGAATTCTCCTCCTTATTTTTATAAATAAAGATATTTTCAATTAAATAGTCTTTTAAGATCAAATTATTTTCTTTAATATTTTCTTTCTCTATTGCACTTATTTTAAAGTAAGCATATTGAGTTTTAAATAATCAACCATCAATCAAATAATCAATCATAATTATGATATAATAATTTTTTTTAATAAAAATTTTACTTTCATTAATTTTAAAATAAAATATTTACAATAGGATGTCTTGAATCATGATAGTATTAAAATGATCAATTGATGTAAAGCATTTTTGAAATATTCATTGATCATTAAAAAATGATGACATAATTAAATCAATCAAAGTATGAATTGATAAGTCAAAAAATATATAAATACTTAAATCAAAGATGAAAAAATTAAGTAATATAAGTAATTTTTTTTAAGTTTAAAAAAAATTATTTCTTTAGGCATAACTCAACCAAAAATAGAATAAGATTTAGTTTAAGAAATATTTCTTTCTCATTTAGAAAGTATAATTTTAATACTAATTTTTTTTTAAAACTATAGATTCAAAAAGAAATGCTTTTCAAATTTAGCTAAGGAATAGCTTTAAGCTTTAAAAATCCAAGATAAATAGATTCTTTCAAAATTAAAAATTAGGATATATTATCATAAAGAAATTTATTTTATTTAATTTTAATAATAATAATAATAATTTTTTAAGAAAATATTTATTTTTTTAAAAAATATTACATATTGAGTTCAGAAAAGATATCAAATATTTATAATTTATCTTAAATATTATCATATTAAAATATAGCTGTGCAAACTTAGATTTGAGATAAAGCATTCTTTTCTTCCTTCATTTTTTTTTTGTCAAAAGATGGAGTGCAAGATGATAAAATCTGATACCAATTATTTTAGTTCTTTTTTATCAAAAAAGATGAATCCATTTAGTTCAGATCAAATTATTTTGATAAGCCATTTTGAATTGATACCAATAGACTATGCAAATAAATCATAGAGAGATTTATTATTTAAATTTAGATCTTTTTTTTCTTAAGAAATATTACTCAATTTAGTTTAGAAAAGATATGAAATTTTCTAAATTTATCTCAAAAGATATCATATAAGCTATGCAAAATCAGATTCGAGATAAAATATTTTTTTCTTTTTATCGAAAGAAGGCAATGGAGTATACGGTAGAAAAAAATCTATTTGATAATAATTATGAAACATTACTTTAATACTAATGCAAAACATGAATAAACAAGATCATGTGAAAGCACAAGTATAAGTGAACTAACAAGTCAAGTAACAAATAAATATTTATTAATGATTTTTCATGAGATTCAAAAATTATTTATCTAGAATTTTTATTTGGAGTAAAATATTTTTTAAGATTAAGCTTGATACTAATTAATTATTAAAAATCATGATAGGATCAAACTATGCAAAGTATGATTGAATAAAAAGTAAAATATAAATAATTTTTCTAAAGCAAATCAAATAACTAGAATAACACGAGTGTATAAATAGATCAAAATAATTTTATTTTTAATATTTTAATAATATTTTTTCTTATTTAGGCCAATTTTTTTTTTGTTTTTCATAACAAATGTTAGAAAACTTGATTTTTTTAACTCTCCTTCTGTGTTGAAAAATTAACTTTTCTTAATTCTCCTCCTATTTCTTTCAAATCATGCATATTTAATTAATTTAAATAAGTAATCATTTCTTTTCCTTTATTTTGCAAGCATAGCACATATTGAGTCAAATAAATAATATTAAATATATTAAATTTTTACAAAAGATGAAATTTTTATTGATTAGCCAATGGTGGTTATAAAGATAAAATCATAAAAGCATGCAAAATGTACGAGAGCTATATCATATATAGATGCCAAAAATAGATTGAAAGGATCACTAAAGCTGTGGAAAGGAATTCTAGCATCTTAAGCAAGTATATATCAGGATAATTCTAAGATGTAGGTCTAGGCTAGGTAGAAAGAGAGTGTAGTCTAATATCTCTAAATAACTGGGTCCGATAGTGAACATCCTCCCTTGCTGTAGTGAGTGCCTGAATCAATCTTTCTAACTCATTTTTGACCAATGATAATGCCTCCATCTGATCTCATCTTGTCTGGTGTGCCTCTAATATGTACCGCTAAAGCTCTGCATAGACTGATGCTACGATCTTGATGGAGTCTCTCAATAAATGCATCCTCATCTAGTTTGTCAGATAATCATGAGCTAGTATTTGGATGGCTGTTCTATGATAGTGAAGCTATCTCTATTTATTCATATTGCTCTGCTGGCTCCTTATCCTGATATATTATAATAAGCTCTGGTGTAGGAGTCTCATCATCATCATCATCTACTATAGCATGAGAGCTGATATCCTTAATACCCTCAATCATTATCTTGATTAAATATAAATCTTAAATGTATAATTGCTTGAGATAATTCGAGGTACTCCTACTAGTCTGTATATATGTAGCATGCATGCAATGCTATCAATATTTATCTCAATATGCACATCTTTCACTTTGGAAACTAGACTTTTCTCTTCCTTTGGGCAAAATACTTTTGGGGTGCCATTGGAGAACAAAGACTACATGATTAGAATAGAAATGGAGAGAAAAGGTCCGATTTTAGTAGGAGAGGGGTTTGAAAGGAATTATGATTCGAGAAAATTAATAATGAAATGATAGAGCCTTGGACATTTTCAAATAGAAGAACTAATTTCAAAAAAAAGATCGACTCCTACTAAATCAAGAGTCGGCTCTTGAAGAGAGGTCGACTCCAATGAAACTAGGAGTCAGCTCCTCAAAGTAGAAAACAGTTCAAGTAGTTTTTTATTCAAAAAAATTTAATCAAATTAAATAAGAATCAATAGGCAATCAAATCGATGATCAAGAAGGATATTCCAGTCAAATTGGGGAATGAAGAATTAATCAATTATGGAGGTAAGATTATCAAGTCAAGGAACTCATGTAAAAAAAAATTTAGATATAGGCTCTATGAGTTTTGGTTGAACTATGAAATTCCAAATCCTTAGGAATAAGCTAATATGCAATGTAATTCAATATATCAAGCACTTGAGTTTTATGAATAGATATTTTATCTTCAAGTACTTAGATCATGCAAAATTTTGAAAAATTTTAATATTTAAGTATCTTATGGGGGATGCCAAAAAATAGTTTTATATGTATGTTCAGTAATTCAAAAATATTCACATTTAATTAAGTATCTTTTAATTTAAGTTTATTAATTATAAAATTGATATGAAGAAGCTATTATATCATATTGAATTTCAAGATAAATTTAATTCATATCATAACATGATACTTAGAGGAGAGCATATTAATTTTTTAAAATTAAAGTATTCAAATCATCAAAATCAATCAATCATAATAATCTTACTAATATATAAAAAGAATTTTAAGTAAGTAATCATAATATGAAATCATAATGATAGATCATTAAAATTAATAGAATTAATCAAACAAACATTGATGGTATTGTTACATATATGTGCCCTAGAAGTCAGAATTGGCTGACACTTGTAATACACTTTTGGGGGCAAAATTATAATTTTGACTATAATCAATAAAATGGATTATTTTCTATCACATATGTGTATTTAGTGTCTGTGATACATCCTTTGAGTTAATGGTAATGATAATTCATATTTTCAAGAGTTGAAAATTTAAAACATGAATAATCATTATTAACTCATAAAATGCTCCCGACCATAGGATCATCACGAGGATGGTGATTGATCCGAAAGGTTGGTGTACAATCGCTTCTCTTTAGTAGATGAGTCTTGAGTCTACGGTGTGGAGACACCAGAGCGAGAGTACAGGTACTCGTTAGAGAACGAGGGCACTGAGCGTGACCACCTCGAGTAGTCATTAGGAAGTCTACCTTCTCGTCAATGACTGACTCGATGCTGCAGTGGTGTGTCTGGTTCTTTGACCTGAGATGCATCGACAGTTCACCTTGAGGGTGTTATAGTTTGACTACACCATTACTCGATCTCCTAGCCATATGGAACCCTGAGGTGTATGTTGGCTATAGCATGTTCATTGTAGGAACTGGATTGCATCAAGATGGAATCTATCTACCTCGGTGGTAGAGGAGCAGCCCTATGATGATCATGAGAATCAAGTCCAGAAGCCCATGGCCATGGCAGAGTGAAATAATAGAAAGAGTTTCTATTTAGATTTTTCACATTGGACTTGAATCGAATGATTACATCATATGACAGAGACTAGGGTTTGACGAGTTCACTTAAACCCTAATCTGATCGGGCTCAAGATAGAAGAACTTAATCACACAGGTAGCTGCACCAAGAGGTTCGCATTCAGCTCTGATGGGTTGCCACCATATACTGCTAGGTGTCACTGGTGGATTTTGGGAGCAATTAGAATGATTTAGATGATCGATCATTCTAGCTGTTCGAATCAGAAGAGTTCTGATCCATCGAAAGGAGTTTCGATGATGTCGATGATAGA
The DNA here is from genome assembly GCA_006176705.1 of Cocos nucifera. Lineage (NCBI taxonomy): Eukaryota > Viridiplantae > Streptophyta > Magnoliopsida > Arecales > Arecaceae > Cocos > Cocos nucifera. The sequence goes on along the minus strand of QRFJ01000162.1, from coordinate 891,739 downwards.
GATCATGACACATATCCCATTACCATACAGAACTGAACCTAACTGGGTCACACAAACAAGGGTTTGAATCTGGTGATCATCAATTGAACTGATCTAGTTCAATTGATCTGAATGAGATTCAATTAGGTTCAAGAAAATCGTGCTAGCACTCGATTGAACCTAACGTTCTTCTTTTACTATCATAAATAAGTTGTCCTGACTGAGCCAAAGGAGTTTGTGCTCAATCAGAGGCCTTCATATGGTCTGACTGGAGGTTGTCCAAGTCAGAAAAGGTTGTCTTATTTTGTAAGACATTACCTGCCATTTTTGGTCACCTGCCATTTCTTGTTCTTTGACTTTGGTCAAAAGTCTACCTTTGACTGGTCAAATGTTGACCATTGACACTTTGACTTTTGACCATGTCATGTCATGCACCTATTGGAGAGCTGGTGGGGGCCTGTCCCCCTGCCAGAACCTGGCAAGGAGGAGGGCGCACGCCACCCTTGGCGTGTGCCCAAGTTGGAGGCGCCTAGGAGTCCTTGTTGGACAGGGACTCCATCTCCTTTTTGGATTCCAATTAGAGTTCTCCTAAGAACCAACTTTGACTGGTCTTAGGCGCCCTCTAAGGAGGAATCCAGGGGACTCTATTCCACCAATCAGATTTAGATCTGATTTCACAAAGGGTTGTGATTGGTTGGGAAGAAGAGGAGTTGGATCACAGCTAGTCTATAAATAAGACCCTGCGCCCAACTCAATTAAGCAATTGAAGAAATTTCCAATGCCCCAAGGCTGCCTCTCCCCTCTTCCTCCATGCCAAACCACCTTCTCCCTCTTGCTCTCCACGTCCAAAAGGAGTTTTGGATTTTTGGTTGGTGCGATTCCAGATCAAGAGAAAGGCGACTGAAAAGCTAGAAGGCTGCGCTGCTGCAAAGGACGACTGCTGATCTTCAAAAGGAGTTTTGAAGATCCTCCAGATCAGATCCAGATCTAATTTTTGGAGATGTGATAGAGAAGAAGAGGATCTCTAGATCCAACCCGAGTGGATACGGTAGAGGCCAGGCGCTTGCGTGGCTAGATCCAGAACCTTCCGCTGCAACAGGATATACTAGATCATTATGGCTAGATCCAAAACCTTCCGCTGCTTATAGGATCATCAACGGGTAATAGGATTACCCAAATCAAGGTAAATTAAATTTGATTTAATTTATCTAAATTTTATTTTAATTATTAAAATAATAAAGAATCAGATCTAAAATATCTAGATCTGATCTAAATCAAAAAATTTTTTTGAAATATATCTCTTGATCTGATCAGATCTGAACGAACCTGGATCCGGAAAAATCAGGATTTTCCTTCAACTGGTATCAGAGCCAAGGTTCTAAAAGTATTTAGATCTGATTTTTAAATTTATTTTAATTAGAAAAATAAAGTGATTTTAGATGTCACATGAGATGTGATCAGATCTAAAATCAGAAAAAATTAAAATTAAATGATTTGGATCTAAGATTAGAAAATATGCATGACTAGTTCTAAAATAGAATAGTTCTATAGAATAGTCTTGCATGTTTTTAAATTTAATTTGATTAAATCATATTTTAGATCTATTTATTTACTATTTTTTTTTTGATATTATAATTATTATAATAACATCTAAAAAAATAGCAAATAAAAATTATTTAATTTTAAATATCATATGAGATATGATTGATGCATGTCTAGACTAGTTGTAGAATAGTTCTACATAATTGTCTAGATTAGAATTTATTTTGATTAGATCAATTTAAATCTAATTTTTTAGATTATTATGAGATAATTTAGATCTGAAAAATATGCATGATTCGATACATGAGATGTATGCAAAATATGCCATGATTAGATCTAATTTGTATATGAGATATATGATATAGATCTAAAACTGTTTTGTAGTATTGCATGTTCCTGATTAAGGCGTTCCTCTTGGCCGTCCGGTCATAAGAATGAAGAAGGGTTTAAAGGCCCTCTCTTCCATTCGATGGGGTGTTCTTATGATGTGTAGGGGTGCTGCGTGTTCGTCCTTAATCAGAAACCCAAAACTTACTTTCTGCAAAACCCTAGATCCTGAAACCCTAGGATTTATTGTGCATATTTTGTTTATGAACCCTAACTTAATTAAAAAATTAAGATTTATGGAATATTAATTAGGTCTAAAATTGAGAATTTCAGATCTAAGACATATTCATAATACTGGGTTCGGGCTTGGGTAGCTCAATTAGGTCTAAGCGGTTGATCAAACCGAATCAAGAGTTGGTTAGATGGGATCAACAATGCTTAAATTGACCAGCCTAATAGGATTAAGTCTGGGTCAAGATCGAGTCACGATCAAGCAAGACCTAATTAGGCTCAGAGGTTAGAGTCTGGATTGTAGGCTAACCCAATTGGTTCTGACTCAACAATTTGGTGTCTAAGGTAAGTTTGGCACATACGACCGACTGATTTTTAATTGGAAGCTACTCGACCTGAATGCGTTCTTGTACGAGTTAATGGCATATTCCTTCCACCGGTCTCACTTACCTGGCCATATCTGTTGACACAGTTCTGATCTGAGGTGGTCAATAATCCGAGCTAACCCATGCCACTAGGTTAGTCATAATTGTTATGACTAAGCCAAGTCTAGTTTAATGAGACCTGAATCAATTCTCCCTAAGAAAAGATTAAGTCTGAGGTCTTCCACCATTGTAGATGTGCGGGCCCTTCCCGGGGTTGATTGTTCTCGGCTGGATACAGTGGCTCAGTTGCACCGGGAAGATGCAACCATGTCTATTAGGCATTGGATGCTATGGGCTGGAGGATGAGTTGGGCTCAATATTCTGGATACGGTGAGAGACTCAATTAGGAAATCCAGTCTATGCAAATGGTGGGTCTGACTTAACTAAGGAGTGGATCAATATTTCGGGATACGGTGAGATTCATGAATTAGAGACCAAGTTTGGGTGCACCATGATTAGAGAATCATTGAACAAGAGTTGTTCACTCATTGGCTAACCCATCACCAATAACTGTTAGGTGAGGTGATGAGTCAGTTGGTGAGACCGCACCACCCACTAGAAATCATTAATCATGGAGATTTTTGCATCTCTACAGAGGGAGTGTAGGGATCCAAGAAAATAGTGGGAGCTAATTTGTTTAAAAATAAAATCCCTAAATAAATTGGTCAAGTCATAAATTACAGTATCTAACTAGAATCTTTGACTCTCTACAGGAAAATGTCTGCGTCCAACCCATTGGCACGTATCCTGGACACACATAGACTGACTGGACCCAATTATAAAGATTGGCTCAGGAACTACAAAATTATTTTGGGTTTCGAGAAGTTAACCCATGTTTTGGACCAGGACCCTCCCACCTTACCAGCCCGTCCATCCACTTGAACAGAGAGCGTCTCTGAAAAAATGGATAGACGAAGATAATAAGGCCAGATATTACATGTTGGGCTCGATGTCTGATGAGCTCCAGCGCCAACATGAAGATATCGGGACTGCTCGCCAAATGTTGGCTCACCTGCAGGAGATGTTTGGTGAACAGAGTCGCGCAGCCAAATATCAAGTCACGAAATGACTTTTTAAGGCTAAGATGCGTGATGGGCAGTCAGTCCAAGATCACTGTCTGACAATGATCAAGGACATGGAAGAGCTTGAGAAGCTCGGTGTGAAGTTAGACTTGGACTGCAGAATGATATTATTCTGCAATCCTTGACTGATGCATATGGGCAATTCATCATGAATTACCACATGCATAAACTTCAAAATTCCTTGGCCGAATTAATGAATATGCTGGTTACCGCTGAGCTTTCTATGAAAGGTTCTAAAGGCTCAGTTCTTGCTATGGAACGGACTTCTTCCAAAAGAAAGTCTTATGGAAAGAAAAAAAAGTCTGTGAAAAAGCAAAAGGTGGAAGGAGATCAAAGAAGAAGAAGGCAGAGCCGAAGAAGAAGGCCGATGTCAAAGGAAAAGTGTTTTCCATTGCAACAGCGACGGCCATTGGAAGCGGAAACTGCCCTACTTACCTGGCCACCCTGAAGAACAAGAAGGAAGGTCCTTCTGGAGGTATGCTCGTTATTGAGTCTAACCTTACGGTTTCTTCTGCATCCAGTTGGGTGCTTGACTCTGGTTCTAGTGCTCATCTGTGCACTTCTATGCAGGGTCTTGAGGATAGCAGGAGGCTGAGGGATGGAGACATGATCCTACGCATCGGTAATGGAGCAAGAGTTGCTGCAGTAGCCGTGGGAACATACCCTCTTCGATTACCATCTGGTTTAGACTTAGTTTTGAAAGACTGTTATTATGTGTGCCTGCAGCTAGCAGGAATTTGATTTCTGTTTCATGCTTAGCACAAGAAGGCTATGTGATTACCTTCTTTAAGGACCATTGTAACATTCTTTATGAAAGAAATAAAATTGCAAATGGTTTTCTTATTAACGATCTTTATCAGCTACATAGGAAAGCATAGAGAAAGTACTAAGGGGGATTAATAGAAAAGACCTAGGAAAGCATCTTTATTCTAGAATAAGGTCTATAGGGATAGACCGAATAGGATGCTAGGACTTTCACAGAAGATGTACATAGAGAAAGTATAAAGAGGTTTAGTATGGAAAACTCTAAGAAGGGGATTAATACCTTCAAGACATGGTATTCATCTTTCTTCCAAGAAGATGTGCCCCATAGCACACTGAGGAAATAGAACGTATGAGCAAGATCCCTTATGCTTATGCAATAGGGAGCCTCATGTATGCCATGCTATGTACACGACCTGATATAGCCCATGCTGTGAGTGTCACAAGCAGATATCAGTCAAATCCAGGTGAAGAACACTGGACTTCTGTGAAATGTATCCTTAAGTACTTGAGAAGAACTAAGGATATGATGTTGGTCTTTGGTAACGCAGAACTCCAAGTCCAGGGATACACAGACTCGGATTTCATGTCCGATATAGATGATCGAAAGTCGACATCTGGGAGTCTGTTTGTGTGCAATGGTGGTGCTGTCAGCTGGAAGAGTCCAAGCAAACCATGATAGCAGATTCCACCATGGAAGCAGAAATATATAGCTCAAGGCTAACGAAGGAAGCGTTCTGGTACAAGAAGTTTGCTACAGAAATTGGAAGTAATGCCATCAGATGCCATTCCTCTATACTGCGACAACAATGGCACCATAGCCCTTGCTAAGGAGCCGAGGTCTCATCAGAAATCCAAGCACATTGAGCGGCGATACCACCTCATCCGCGATTCCTCGAGAAGGGTTACGTGAGGTCAAGAGAGTCAACTCCACAGATAATGTGGCAGACCCACTTACAAAGCCGTTGGGCCAGAGAAGATCGAAGCCCACCTTAAGAAGGATGGGACTTAGACTT